>JAPYXV010002134.1:0-13414 GCA_028533065.1 Trachops cirrhosus
AGCAACAGGGGAGTGGGAGGAGGAGAGAGGGGGAAAAGGTACAGAGAATAAGTAGCATAGATGGTAGATAGAAAATAGACAGGGGAGGGCAAGAATAGTATGGGAAATGTAGAAGCTAAAGAACTTGTGACACATGGACGTGAACTAAAGGGGGGTATGTGGGTGGGAGAGGGTGTGCAGGGTGGAGGGGGATCAAGGGGGGAATGGGACAAGTGTAATAACATAATCAATAAAATATTTTAAAAATGCAACATCAGTGAAGTACAGTAAAGCAAAGCACAATAAAATGAGGTATGCCTGTAGTCTCTTAATTGCTTAAGAGCAATGTAGAGCTAGAAATCATAGAAAAGAATATTATACATACCTTACAAAACCTTGTAAGAGTACAGAAAAAATTCTCATGGTAAAAAAAATACTCTTTAAAATAGGAAGCCTTAGGAAGATGTTTATCCTGTAGAAGGGAGTTTGAGAAGGACTGGCTATTTTACAGTATGTCATGAAGCAGACAGCATTATTCTTACCTTACAGATGGAAAAGTTGTAGGTCTAGGCAATACCTCTTTTCACACATCTAGCAGATGGAGGAGACCAGGGTTTCTGTCCATACAAGTCTGTCTCCAGACTTGCTCTGCATGTATGTAGAAGGGGTTTATCCAGAACCTCACAGATTCAGCCTTCACAAACCCAGGTGTTTGCTGTAAGAGATCACTATATAAGTTGGTTTTGTGACACATGACTGTGACTTGGTTTCTTCATCTAATAAATGGAGATGATATGGCCAACCTCATGATTTTTTATGAAGACCCAATCAGTTAATACACATAAAATAGTCATTTTAAGGCCACCGCCATAGTAAGCTAGTGTTTCAATGTTAGCTGTTAGGATTAGCTGTGTACCCCACCCCACCCCTTCCCCTTCTCCACCCTGTCCTTTAGCTCACATTTTAAATGAAAATCTGGGAAAAGACATCAGACTTTAATCACTCAGATTTACAGTATAAATTACAATATTGAATGAAGACTACCTTGTAAAACGTAACAGGGCAGCCCACTGAAATAAAAGTGTTGAAAAGATAAAGGGAAAAAATCAATATTAGAAAACAACTCAATTTCAAAGGGCATAGGAATTTTCCCAAGTGTATATCCCTTTACCAATATATAGCAGACTTGAAAGCTAACGCATTTTACTGTGCAGGTCTTTATACTGAGTGTCAATATAATCATTTTTGTATCTGCTGATGAATTTCTTTTTATAGGAGAAATTACCTTGATCTAAATAATGTATTCTTCTGAATGGAAGAAGCTCTACGTTCTGGTGCCATGGGGTGAGCCTCTTCTTGAACATTCTCCCTAGGTTTTGAATCTTTAAAATTTTTATTTTCCAATTACAGTTGGCATACCATATTAGTTTTGGTCATATAACAGTGATTAGATATTTATATACCTTATGAAAGGATCACCCTGGTAAGTCTAGTACCCACCTGGCACCATGCCTAGTTATTACAATATTATTGACTATATTCCCTATGCTGTACTTTTTTTCCCTAGGTTTTGAATGTTAATTGAAGCAATTGTGGGGGTTGGAGGTGATGTTTCTGCCATATTCCCTTCCCTGGGGTACCAGTTACCTGATCTATTGTCCTGCCTCCTCTTCTGTGTCCTCTCCACTTCCACCCCCACGATCCTGCCAATACAGTTCTTTTGCCAGAGTTTGCAACCAAAAGTCTTGACCGACGGACATCCCCATCCTCTCCAGCAAATCCAGGCAACCCATTTCTATCATAATCTAAGAGTGGGGGCGGGGGGGTCTTGCTCACTCCAGGCACATGTTAAATACTTGGTGTATGGAAGGTGCTCAATACATGTGACTAAATGGAAAATGAGTGTGTAACTATATGCAAGGTTTATTTCAGTTTATTTTTTTAAGTAATGAGTAAATTGAAAGATACAAAGAATACATTAGCAGAAGGGAGACACATTAGCAAAGGAAGCGGGCTTTCTGTGACTTCAGATTGGCCCTGTTGGGAAGACCTGCTGAACAAGCAGTGCCTGCCTTGGGTTACATACCTGATTCTACTGCTCCAGTCCAACATTGGTGAGAGGCCAACCTGCGTTTCTCGGGCTGGTTGGAGTAGTCATGTCAAGAAATCTCAGGAAGGACTGAGCGTGCGCTATTTTCTGCTTTGCTGATGGAGTTAGTACTGTATTTCAGGAGCCACAGAATCTAAAACTAGAAGGTAAGGGCAACAAAGTGGGTGAATCTGTTAAAACAGCACTGCTCCCAAGCAATGTTAACTAACCCCAAAATACAGCAGATTGGCCCCTTCATATTTTGAAAAACTTGTTTTCAGAATGCTAGCTATTAAAGACTTGCTTTGTCTAATACTTGTCCAATAAAATATATATACATTTGGTTTGACATTAAGCCATGGAATCTAAGGAGGACCACCAATGAAAAGTGAAATATCATTCTCATCAGTGAGCCACCCCACATGGTTTTTTCTAGCATGTACTTAATGATAGCATCACATATTTTCTCTTCTGATGTCTAGGAATGAATGTAGGCAGTGAGCAAGTTACAGGCCGTCCACCCAATTAAAAGGATACAAGAAAAGAAATTGTAACTGGTGATGGATGTTAACTCGAATATTGTGGTTACTTACCCATTTTGCAATGTATACAGATCAAGCATCCCACTTCCAGATTTTAAACTATAATACAAAATTACAGTAATCAAAACAGTATAGTATTGGCATAAAAAAGACACATAGATTAATGGAACAACAGAAATGGAACAGAACTCAGAAATATACCCATGTGTATGTGGTTGGTTAATTTTCAAAGGAGTGAAGAATATACAGTGGGGAAAGTGTAGTCTCTTCAATAAACACTTGGGAAACTGAATTGCCATGTGCAAAAGGCTGAAACTGGATCCCTAAAATAAAAAATCAATTCAAAACAGATTAAAGATTTTAACATAAGACCTGGAACTATTAAACTCCAAAAAGAAAATGGGGGGTAAACTCCTTGACAGTGGTCTTCACAAAGATTTAAAAATCTGACACTGAAAGGTAACAATCGAAAATCAGTAAGGTTAAGTCAAACCAAAGCCCTTGTTCTCAGCAAAGGAAGCCATCGATAAAATGAAAAGGCAACCTATGGAACGGGAGGAAATATTTGCAAACCATGTATCTGAGAACTTACAGAACTCAATAGCAAAGAAACATTTCCAATTAAAAAATGGGCAAAAATTCTGACTAGACATTTTCCCAAAGACAACATATGAATGGTCAATAGGTACATGAAGAACTGATTAACATCCTAGTCATCAATAATGCAAATCAAAACCACACTGAGATATTACTTCAATAGCCTGTTAGAATGGTTATTAGGAAAAAAGATGAGAGAGAAGTGTTGGTGAGGATGTGGAGAAAAGGGAACATTTGTACAATGTTGCTGGGAATGTAAATTGGTATATAGCCACTATGGAAAACAGTATGGAGGTACCTCGAGAAATTAAAAATTGAACTATTATTTCCTAGCAATCTCAGCTTTCATTATCTTGAAAGATATCTGTACTCCCAGTTAACTGCAGCATTACAATATCCAATGTGTAGAAACAAGGCACAGATTGTGTATCACAGAAATGTACACTTCAAACCTATATGACCCTCTTAACCAATGTCACCCCAATAAATTTAATAAAAGAAAAAATAGGAACAATCTAAATGTTCCTTGATGGATTAATGGATGAAGAAAATGTAGTATATATGTAGTATAAAATGGAGTATTGTTTAGCTTTAAAAAGGAAGAAGGAAATTCTGTTATTTGTGAGAACATGGATGAAACTTGAGAGCTTAGAACCTGCTAAGTGAAGTAAGCCAGACAGAGGAAAGGTAAATACTGCATGGCATTACCCATATATAGAATCTTAAAAAAAAAGAAAGAAAGAAAGAAAGAAAGAAAGAAAGAAAGAAAGAAAAAGAAAGAAAAGGATGGGGGTTACACTTAGAAACAGTAGAGTGGTTGCCAGGAGCTGCGTGTTTTGTAAATGGGTACCACTTTCAGTTATAAAGTGAATAAGGCCTGAGGATCTCATGCACGACATGGTGACTATAGTTGATAACTATTGTATAATTGGAATTTGCTGAGAATATGAGGGCCCCCCCAAAAAACCCAAAATTGTCTTTTGGAGGGTGGGCCCCTGGTAGTACAGGCTTCCCCCACCAGGTGAGTGTTCTAGGAACCCATCTGTATCAGTGTACCAGCTGGCATTGTTGTGAGAGGCTGCATTCAGATTTTTTTGAAGACTCAGTGTGTTTGCCCATTTCATGATGGGTGATTTACGAGGACACCTGCCCACACCATGCTGGATGGTCAGCAGTTTTTGACCAAAAATGGCATGACTCCTGTGCCCCACTCTCCCTATTGACCTGATCTTGCCCCAAGCAACATTTTTGTTTCTCCAGATGAAAAAAGTCCTTAAAGGGAAACATTTTCCTCATGTGGAAGAGGTGAAGCAAAAAAACAGCAGAAGCACTAAAAGGCATCAAAATCAACGAGTTCAAAAACTGTTTTAAGCAGTGGAAAAACCATCTCAATAGCTGCATTGAATCTGATGGAGAGTACTTGGAAGATGACTGAAGTTTAAATTCTGGGTTTTTTGGAGTCCCCCTTCATAGAACTTAAATGTTTTCAGTAAAAAACAGGTGAAACAGGTGATAGATGTGTAGATGCTTTAATTAACTCGATGGGGGAAATCCTTTCGCAATGTGTATATATATATTAAGTCATCACATTGTACACTTTAAATTCTTACAATTTTGTTCATCCATTATAACTCAAGAAAGCTGAGAAAAGTTCCCAAGTTTGAGGGCTACCATCTATCACATCTAGAATTTCTTAGTGTAGACGGTTGTTGCAAAGGTGTTTTTAAATAGTGCCTTTTCAGGAGGAATTTCACGTAACACTCAAATTGTTTATGTTATCAAGTGACTAACACAATAATGGAAACATTTTTAGCACGAAGCTTGTATAACTTTAGCTGCAGTTATGTAATTATCCAAGTACCTAATGACTCCACCATGTTAACTAACTGGGTGTTTGTTTTTTGGGTTTTAAAACAAATTGGGGTACAAAGAATCATTTCTATTCTTTATTGGAGTTCGGTTAATATTCCGTCTGGAACAATGTGGCCTTGGGATTAAGCAGAGAGGATGGCATGGTCCCTTTGCCAGCATCTGTATATTTTATTTTCTTTAATTCTCCCAGTGACGAACAGCCTGGCTAGGACTCCTTGAATCTTAAATGAGGCACTCACTGTACTCTTGCCTTCCATTTGTGCTCAGGTCACAGTGTATCTTATCACAAAAAAGAAAACTCATCCGCCTTTGAAGAGAGGTGAATAGGATGCATGTGAGTGGAAGGAGTTGGGATTATTATTCTAAGAGAAGTTTAATGCATCATTTGTGGGTTGACATAGCTGAAAGATGAAATGTTAGTTGAAACCTTTTTATACCTTTGTTATGATCATATTTGTATTTCCCCAATTACTTTGGGGTTCAAGGTCCACTAATTAGATATGAACAGGTACAGAGTGTTAATGCAGATGAAGCATTCTATCTCATTTTGGAATATTTCCATCACAAACACAAATGTTTAGTCAAAGAGGCATCTTCCAAATTTTGTAGTCTTGACTTACAAAAATATTCAAAGACAGCACCTTCCGTCTTTATGATTTTCTTCCCAGGAAGGAAGCTGTACGGTCATGAGGGCAGTAAACAGGTGTTATCTTCTAAAGAAGCAACACAGCTTGGGGAATTCAATAAATAATACATCACTTCCTTCCTCCACCCAAATCTCTCACTCCAACTGTAAACTTTAAACTCGGCAGTGTTCTTGGACTTTTAATCTGTCTCTTCTTCACACCTTTCCTTCTTCTGTGGAGTCAGTGTGCATCTGCTGCCTATTCGTTACTTCAGGCTCAGCCTCAGATGTGCTCTCTTCTGCCTAAGTTTCAAAACTAGTAATTTTCAGGGTTGGGAACTTTAACTGCCGTTCTTTCACTAACCCAGTTGTGTATTCAACTAATGCCGAGTGGCTGTTGTGTGCCAGGCGCTGTCCTAGACAGCTCATGGGAATCGTAGACGACAGGACGGATGGCTGTTACCCCTGTACTCACAGAGCAGGGTGCGAGGGAGTGTTCCAGGAAGCGCCTGACACCGACTTCAAACAGAAAATGGTGCAATGATGTGTCAACAGTTTTAAAATAAAATGATGTTAAAAAACCAAAATACCATGCTAAATGAAATAAGTCAGACAGAAAAAGGGAAGAACCATTAGAATTCACTCATATGTGGGATATAAAACTGAAAGCAATAAGTGAACAAACAAGAAAAACAAACAAAACTCATAGACGCAGACAACAGCATACAGGTCACGTGTCATAGACATGCACACCTGAAACCCGTGTGATCTTGTCACCCCAATACATTCAGTTGAAAAAAAACCCCAAATAAATCTTTGCCCAGAAATCTTAAGAAATATATTCCAAGGAAATGATCATGTGCACAAATACATATGTATAAGGATCTTTCTTCATCATATTTTGGCATAACATCGAAAACCAGGACTAGTTAAATAAGTTATAGTGCATTATATGGTGCACTATTCTGAATCCATTAAAAAGATGCTGCAGAAATGTTTCTAATTACATAGAAAGATGCTTACAACATATTAAGTAAAAATTGCTGGTTTCAAAATTGTATGATATGATTTCTCTAATCTAAAAACAGTGGCTCTTAACTGCAGTCTGTTTATCTCTCAGGAACATTTGTCAATGATCAGAGAAATCTTCGGCTGCCACAGTGGGATGGTGTATCTAGTGAGTAGAGACTGGGATCCTGCTGGATGTCCTGCAATGCATAGGGCAGTCTGCACAACAACTATTGGGTCCAAAATACCAACAGTGACAAAGTCGAAAAACCCTGCTCTTAAATGACTGTGTGCAGCACTGGAAGGACAAACACCATTAGTATAACTCGTGTCATGGATGATTTTTAGTGTTATTTTTCTTGGCGTGTTTATTTGAATTTTGTTTTAAATGAGGAAGTATTGACTTTGTAATTAAAAACAAATCCTTGCAGTGGTTTTTTTTTCCCTTAAAAAATTCAGGCATCTCTGTCTTTTCCTACTGTTCTCCTGGCCTCGCACCTAATTGCTTGTCTCTGTGGTGGATCTGAGTGTTATCTGGTCCTGGCTCACTCCTGTAACATGGGCTGAGGTACTTGTCTGCTTAGTAATGAGCTAATACCCATCCAGGTTTATCTATCCAGGGAGGTCATTTATCCAATGAAGTCCTTTGTTCTATGTTTTTTAAAATTTTATTTTATTGGTTATACTATCACAGTTGTCCCATTTCCCCCCCTTATCCTCCTCCACCCTGCATACCCCCTCCCACCCACTTTCCCCCACCTTAGTTCATGTCCATGGTTCCCACATATAAGTTCTTTGGCTTCTACATTTCCTATACTCTCCTTAACCTTCCCCTGTCTATTTTCTACCTAACATTTATGCTTCTTATTCCCTGTACCTTTTCCCCCATTTCCCCCTCCCCTTCCCTTCTGATAACCCTCCATGTGATCTCCATTTCTGTGATTTTGTTCCTGTTCTAGTTGTTTGCTTAGTTTTTGTTTTTGTTTTTTGGTTCAGTTGTTGATAGTTGTGAGTTTGTTGTCATTTTACTGTTCATATTTTTGATCTTCTTGTTTTTCTTAGATATGTCCCTTTAACATTTCATATAATAAAGACTCGGTGATGATGAACTCCTTTAACTTGACCTTATCTTGGAAGCACTTTACCTGCCCTTCCATTCTAAATGATAGCTGGATAGAGCAATCTTGGATGTAGGTCCTTGCCTTTCATGACTTGGAGTACTTCTTTCTAGCCCCTTCTTGCCTGCAAGGTTTCTATGGAAAAATCAGCTGACAGTCTGATGGGAACTCCTTTGTAGGTAACTGTCTCCTTATCTCTTGCTGCTTTTAAGATTCTCTCCTTCTCTTTCATCTTGGGTAATGTAATTATGATGTGCCTTGGTGTGTTCCTCCTTGGGTCCAACTTGTTTGGGACTCTCTGAGCTTCCTGGACTTCCTGGAAGTCTATTTCCTTCACCAGATTGGGGAAGTTCTCCTTCACTATTTTTTCAAATAAATTTTCAATTTCTTGCTCTTCCTCCTCTCCTTCTGGCACCTCTATGATTTGGATGTTGGAACTTTTAAAGTTACCCTGGAGGTTCCTAAGCTTCTCCTCATTTTTTTGAATTTTTGTTTCTTCATTCTGTTTTGGTTGAATGTTTATTTCTTCTTTCTGGTCAAAGCCATTAATTTAAGTCCCAGTTTCCTTTCTGTCATTGTTGGCTCTCTGTACATTTTCCTTTATTTCATTTAGCATAGCCTTCATTTTTTCTTCTATTTTGTGAACATACTCAACCAATTCTGTGAGCATCCTGATTACCAGTGTTTTCAACCGTGCATCTGATAGGTTGGCTGTCTCTTTGTTGCTTAGTTGTATTTTTTCTGGAGCTTTGATCTGTTCTTTCATTTGGATTATTTTTCTTTTGTCTCAGCATGCCTGTTATGTAGTAAGGGGCGGAGCCTTAGGTGTTCACCAGGGCAGGGCAACCCAAGTCACTGTGCTGTGATGCTGTATGTGGGGGAGGGGTCTGAGAGGGAACAGTGCTGCTTGCTCTGCTTCTTGCCGGTTTTCAGTCACTTTCCCCACTACCCACAAGCAAATCGGGCCCTTCCGGTGCTGATTCCCAGGTGGGTGGGTTTGTGTACGTTCTAGGACCCTGTGGGTCTCTCCAGTGAATTCTCCTGTGAGGCTGGGAGTTTTTCCTGCTGCCTCCACTCCCACGGGTTTTTTTAGTCAGAGGCTTTGAGGCTTTATTTCCCTGTGCTGGAACCCTGGGCTGTATGGTCTGTCTCACTCCCCAGTTGTTCCTCTGGTTTATCTGCACACAAATGTGGGACTGCCCGCTCCTCCAGCCACCACCTTGCTGAGAGTCCTCTCCATCTGACTGCCCGTTTCTGCCCCTCCTACTGGTCTGGGGTGAGTGTTTCCTCATTAACTTCTTGGTTGTCAGACTTCCATACAGTTCGATTTTTCTGTCAGTTCTGGTTGTTTTTTATATTTAAATTGTTGTTGTCCTTCTTTTGGTTGTGAGAGGAGGCAGAGTGTATCTACCTACGCCTCCATCTTGGCCGGAAGTCCTGTTCTACGTTTTGAATAACATGGTCTTAGCTGTCTATGGGTTTTATTCTCAGGGAGTCAGAAGACCTTCCTTTCCCCAGCCAGTGAGTGAAGCTCATCTCCAGAAAAGCTGGGAAACAGTTAGTAATTGTCTCATTTTGGGCTTAAAATATTGTGTTTTATTAGGGCCTAAATGGGCTTGCTAATTTGGCTACCTCTTTTTAAAGCCAGCACAGAAATAAAGATTAGCAATAAAATACCTTTAATGAGCTCCTGAGTTTTACCTGCAGGGAACTTGGGGCCAGTGGCACTCGGCTGGTTTGTGGGACCTGATTGTGGACTCTGCAGAAACTTTTTCCTTGAGGATTCCTATTACTTTAAATGAGTATGTTTTATTCATCAGGAATTAATCATCTTCACTCTCTGATTAAAAGTCACATTCCCTTGGTAGGACAAACATTGTCAAGTGGGCAATGCAGATTATGTTTTCTCTTTCCCTGGACTCCTCATTTTTCTAACTAGAGTTTGCATATCTGATGTCAGAAGAGCTTGCAATTAATGGGTATTCTTGTAACATACCTGTTTATTGGGACCCATGATTGTGGGTGCTCTCCATTTGATTATGACAAGTGTTCTCCCCCCACCCCCAAATAAGGAGTGCAATTAATTTATCAGTAGCTGGTTTGTTTCCATGTGTAGGTGCCAATTTATGATGAGTCCATCAACACTTGCATATTAATTTATTTCCCATTTAATCAGTGTTTAAATTGAACTGGGATCAGGCAGAACAAAACACATGGTTTTGCATAATTATAACAGAGCAAATAAATAGTCATAGGACTTCAGCATTAGAATTCTCACTGCAGAAGCACAGATGAATTAGGAGATGTGGATAAAAAATATCTCCAGGAATAAACCCTTTTTAAGCACTATATTAAATTCTCAATGCCTGCATGACAGTTAACTTTGCATTAATTACTTTAAATGTTCTTATGCTGTATGCAGCTCTGAGTAGAAATCCTACAGGCTGAGCAAACTGTGGAGGCACGTCTTGTCATGCTCCATTAACTTAAATTATTAGGTTGTTCAGAAAGGCATTTCTTCCCAGGCTCGTCTAGGTGGCAGGTCCAATATTCCAAAGCTGTCCCTCTGTGTGCCTCTAACCTTTGCTAAGCCAGTGTCGCTGAAGAACAGGTTCACCTTGTGGGGAGATGGGCTACCTTGGAAAACTGATTTTAGACTGGTAATTGTCTAGGAACTCTCTAGATTAAAAATTGCACTTGCTGATTTTGCCTCCTGCAGACTACTAAGAGAGAGGCTGAATAAATAGTGCTCTTCAGGCAAGGGACATCCTGACTAGTCATTTGTTAACTGCCTAAGTTTGTGTCTCAGATTTTTTCCTTCTCCTCCTCCTTAGTAAGGCATTACAAATAGTGCTGAATTCTCCTCCTCCACACTGTCACCTGGTTTTCCTCCTTCCATCCCCTGAGAACCACTGTTTCTGAAGTGGATGTCTCTCCCAAGCATGTCTTTATACTTTTCCTCCATCAGTCTATATCCACAAACATGTATGAGTTATTTTATATGCATTTAAACACTAAAAAAATCCTCACCAGAGGATATGTTTTTTTGCTAGGGGGTGGGAGTGGGGGAAGACAGACAGAGAGGGAAACATTGATCAGTTCTCTTCTTGTGTTTGCTTTGACTGGGAATCGCACCTGCAACCTTTTGGCGTGTGGGCTGATGCTCCAAACAACTGAGCCACCCAGTCAGGACTGCATTTAAACTTTTAACAAATGGTCTCATATTGAAGGTATCCTGTTACATATTATATTATTTTCACTAACCATTTTTAAAGTTATATCCATGCCGTGCACACATGTACATCTGGTTTCTTCATTTAAATGATGGTACAATATTCCCTCATGGGACTATACCACAATTTATTATTAATTGCTCTACTGAGGGAAATGTAAACAAATGTTTAAGTTTTCACTATTATAACAAGTTAGTAAAGATCCTTTGAGCTACCCTTATGCTGGGATTTGCATTTGAGACTGTCTGACTGTGAAGCCTGTGCTCTCTCCTCACTCTGTCAGATGGGATCCTGAGTGACACACTTTTCTTGTAACCCAATTTTGTTTTAGCTCAGCATTAAAACTTGGTAATTTCCTCTGCAGAGGGGAATCACGTAACTAATTTCATCAGACGTGAAGGGTGAATTTAATGTCAAAGGCTAAGTTGCAGACTATCATAGCCACTAGCCACATGTGGCTACTGAGCACTTGGCATATGAATGGTCCAAATTACGATGTGCTGTACATGTAAAGTACGTACCAGACTCTGATGGAAAATAGAGTGTAAAATATCTCAACACATTTTTTGCTACTGAAACGATATTTTGGGTATATTGAGTTAAATAAAATATATCATCAAAATTAATTTTATCTATTTATTTTTACTTTGTTAATGTGGCCTCCAGAAAATTTAGTTACATTCATGGCAATTCGTACAGTGATTAGGTTGAAGTGAGGGAGTCTATACTTCTGGGTGCCAGGTGGGGGCAGTGGAGAGTTGCTAGAATCAAGATTCTATGTAAGGTGCACCAAGCAAAGGTGCTGTGCTACCAAGGTGAGAGGCTCAGAAAGTCAGGATGTTCTCAGCAAAAGGGTTAGATAGGGCTATCGTCAGTAAGAATCCAGGGATTAGATCCTGGTTGAGAGTGATTGGAGCCAGGACAATCTAAAGGAGAGAGGGCTATTTAAAAGGGAGAGCTCTAATCTAGTACAGGTTTGAAGTTAAACACAATTCTGTTTGAATCCTATGTGAACTCAGGCAAGTAATTTGACCTCTGTAAGTCTCAGTTTTCACATATCCAGATTGAGGATGATAGCACTTACTATTTTTAGTTGATACATATAAAGAACTTATTACATATAGTGGATGTTTGCTATTATCATCATCTTTATTTTAATCAGCCATTGACAAAGCATAAGAAGTGGTCTCCTTTTCCCACGAAGTAGTAGACCCAGGCTGCAGGTATTACCACACCCAGGTTTAAAGTGATGTGCATGAAACTTGACAAAGTTCTCACAGCTGAAAAGTGATACATTAGTTTTGTTTTTTTTTTACTATCTTTTCTCTGGCCAAGGAAGAGGCTTAAATTGAATTCTTTTCCTGGCTCTAAGCCAGAGTAATAAATACATTTGTTCACCACAGAGGTTTCCCAGTCCTTTGTTAAGCAAGCATTAGGGATGAAGATGAACGAAATGTAATTAAAATGCTTACAGGTAAGTGAAAGAGACAGACAGGTTGTCACCTGGCTGTGATACCATGTAATGGGAGCCAAAGTTCAGCGATAGGAAAGTTATAAATTCCATGGGAAGGTGCAGAGGGCTTCAATGATGGTGTTAAAAAGTAGGGGACATCCTGTCCTCTAAATTCCTCGATCTCCCAGTCTGATGTCCTTTGTCTCTACCAATGATCTCCATCCACCCACAGAAAGGTGGCATCCTACAGCACATCACTAAGAGAAGCTGCTCCGTTATCTTAGACCCCAGCTCTGATTTTCTTCTCAGTACCACCCAACCCATCACACCCTCCGAACTTCCTCCATGGTTGTCTCTGAAGTGCGGTGTGACCATTCGAAGGAGGCGTTGCAAGACAATTCAAAGGGGTTAAGAAAACATTAAAGCTTTTGTTTACATTTAGCTTTCAATCATCCTTTTATAGTATACGTATTTTTGTTTATTTTTTCCATTTTTTAAAAATATATTTTATTGATTATGCTATTACAGTTGTCCTATTATCCCCCCTTCATTCCCCTCTACCCTGAACACCCTCTCCCACCCACATTCCCCCCCTTTAGTTCATATCCATGTGTCATAAGTTCTTTAGCTTCTACATTTCCCCTACTATTCTTGCCCTCCCCCTATTTTCTACCTACCATCTATGCTACTTATTCTTCGTACCTTTCCCTCCTCTCTCCTCCTCCCACTCCCCTGTTGCTAACCCTCCATGTGATCTCCATTTCTGTGGTTTCATTCCTGTTCTAGTTGTTTGCTTAGTTTCTTCTTGTTTTTGTTTCAGGTGTGGTTGTTAATAATTGTGAGTTTGCTGTCATTTTACTACACATGTTTTTTACCTTCTTTTTCTTATGTAAATCTC
>JAPYXV010002135.1:0-13414 GCA_028533065.1 Trachops cirrhosus
CTTTACACTCAAGATTTGTGCTCATTACTGATTATAAATTATAACTTAAATATTAGTAAAAACCAGAAATGAGAAACAGAAGTAATTATCATATGGTATCTAAAGAGAATGCTAGAAGTTAGTGTCAGATCATAAGAGTAGCTCTAGGAATATAAATAAGAATGACCACAGTAGACTTTAGAAATATGTTAAGGCACTATTATCTCCCAGCATCTTTTCTGAGTTGTTCTGGGCCTCTCTAAAATTGAGCAGGATTTTTTTTGGGAAGTATTTGGTGTGTGGCCCTAAAATTTAATGAAGTTTATTTTTTATTACTCTGAGTCGATCAGTAGACTCTCACTGTAACTTTAATATTATAAAAAAATTTCTGGTAATTCATCTTAATAAAACATCACTTATAGTTAGATAAAAGACACTCAAACTAAAATTCTTTGAAGGCTTTCCTCAAAGCCTTCAAAGGAAAGCATTAAAATACTTTGCTTAGAGAAATTAGGGTTATATGGCTTTTAAGAAATAACTTAGTTCCACATATTTCACCCTTCCCAGAAATGATCAGCAGAGTGAACACAGGGAGACAAGAAGCCAGGTGAGAGAAGATGGTGACCAGGCCTAAGGTGTACTGAAATGATTGGATTGAGGATATTTTTCGGAGCTAAGAGAAGTTGCTATAGATTTTAATGTAGGGATGGGGGAAAAATGATTCCTGGCTTGGGAATTGGAGAAACTAAAACAAACAAAATACTTAGAATTTTATATACTCATAAGATTATTCAGATCAATTTATCCCACCGAAGAGACCTATAAAGTTCTCCAGCAGACTACGGAGCATTCATTAAATAAAGGCGTAGCCGCACCACAGTCGGAAGCACGTGGAGTGGAACCCAGATTCATCTGTGTGACCTCGAGGAGGCCATCTAACCACTCACACCTCCGCCACGTTTTCCTGATGGTCAGAAGAGATAAAAAGTGCCATTTGACAGAAGTTAAAGTTTTGATAACTATATGTTTTAACTTTCCAATTGTCACTCAATATAATGTCGTATCCAAATAGGGCCATAACTTTGTAGTGTTAAGTTGATTTTCATTGTTCTAAACATTTTATTGACAATAATTGGTAATAAGATATATAACATAACTATTATATATATATATTATATAATCATATACAAAAGTATATTTATATGTATACAAACTAAACCAAAATAAATAAATTAACAAATTCAAACAAGCAATTTTTTTTAGACATAATGTTGCTGGAAATTTATTACCAGCTAAGGACTGTGGTAGCAAGGATAATCTCTCTTTTTCAAGCCTGTTTATTCTTCTCAATGCTACATTGGTCAAGGAATGCCTAAGGCTTTGTAGCTAATGTGTCTGGAGTAGATCAATTTTCTGATTTTTTTCTCTCTGGAGCCTGTCCAAGGAGAAAGGCAAAGGCCTCAGTTGAACAGCATTTTTCATACCAACCTACTCACTCATTTGAATCAGTAGCACTATTTTAATCAGAATCAAGAGAGTGAAAACAGCATGAGGCTCCTTGACCAGAACTTCCTGTTGATTTTTTTCTGCTGTGTTTCTCTCCTATCGTACCATGTTGATGTCTCTCCTATGTTACTTCCCACCATCACTGTGTGTAAACATGCATTTCATATATATTATGTATGCACATACATACATATGTGCATATATATGCATATGTCTATCCACTACTTTATATAGCACATATATTGTACTATAAATATATGCTAACATGCTTTGCCTTCACCATCACTTTGTAAGCTCTTACTTATCTTTCGGTAATAACCCAGCACTGGGTTTACACTAGAAGTCAAATTTGTTTCAGGTGAATAAAAGAATTAGTGGCTGCACAAATGGTTGGACAAATGGGTGAAATGTTTAGTTAAGCAAAACTCTGAACAGTTGAGAAAAGAGGATAAGTTTGGTATTGTCATGGCAGGCAAATTTATGTTAAAGTCACTTTTCTTTAACCTTATGTTTAGAAGACTTTTTACAGCATTCACATTTGTTTCTTCACTCAATGAATATTTTAAAATAAGTACTATATTCAATGTAGTATGCTAAATAGTGGGATTGTAGTAGTAAAAATAAAAACTGTCTTATTATCATAGTGTCATCCTCCAGGACATGTCCTTGACCCAAATTCTATTTTAATATTTCATTTCCAAAAAATATAATCAAAGAGAACCTTTATTTGGCCTGCTGTTTAAAGAAGTCCTCCCTCACACTCAGCTCCCCCACTCACTCACTGTTCCTTAAGGTTTTGGGGCCTAGTGGTATATTCAGTCACCTTGCAATTATAATACTTACCGTAAGTTTTGAAGATTTTGCAGAGGCTACCTTCTTCCCAAGAATACAAATAAAGAAAAAATAATGTTTTTCAAATGCTACAGACATTACTGATTTTCTGCAAAATTGTAGAAGTAGCAGATAAAGTAAATGAATTCATTATCTCCAATCCAATCCAATGTAGATGATCTCTGAAGAGTAGTATATTAGATGGAATACACTTTATTGAATATTTAAAAGAAATATACTCATATTTTCCTTTAGAGAAAAGGGTCATAATGGCTTTAAAATAACAAGGATTTACAATTTACATGCATAAAAAAATTTAAGACATATCCTCTAAGAGACCATAAAATTGAAAGCTATTTGTCAGGCATGGTTGGAAGGAGTTGGAAACATGAAGAGGTTGTGTGATAAGCAATTTACTGCAATGCTTTCTGGCCTAAAAATAGTTACATGGACTGATGGGAATTTTACTTAAGATTTTTTTAAACTTCTGTTAACTCATTGTTTTTAAGACACAGTATTGTAGACCAAACAATTTGATAAAGAAATATGTGAATTAAAATTTGAGGCAGAAAAAAGACCAAAAAGACTACCTGATCTGAAATCAAAATGTGCACACACGGTAGGAAGTAGAGGCAGAATGATATATTTAAAATATCTTGGCACCCGGCGTTCAAAAAACACACATTTGTGTCCTGGCTTAGCCACTTGCTCAGTGGTTTTAGTCTCAGTGGTTTTACATAAAATCTCTGAGCCTTTGCTACTGCACATGTTCACTGAAGATGTGACATTCCCTGTGTACTATCTGAGTACTGCCACGGCGAGAACAGAGAGAAAGGGGATAATTGGATATGAACATGTCTTGGTGAACTTCATAGAACTGATTGTATATACCTTCAGGAGGTCTGGCACTCGTGGAAAAGTGAGAGCTGGCCCAAAAGATCAAAGAATGAGGATATCTTTTAGGATGTCGTTATGGGTTGAACTGTGTCCTCCCAAAATTCATACACTGAAGTCTTCATTACTTCGGGCTGTGATCTCATTTGTAAATAGGGTTATTGCAGATGTAATTAGTTAAGATGAAGTCAATACTGGAAAAGGTGAGCCCTTAATCCAAAACGACTGTTGTCTCTATAAAAAGGGAAAATTTGGCAAAGAGGTAGACATACATAGATCTAAAGAGACAGACACAGGGAGAAGATGGTCATCTACTAGCCAAGGAGACAGACAACAGCAGGATGGGGGTACCAGAGGGAAAGGGGGGTGGGGAGGTAGCAGAGGGTAAAGAGGAGTAAATGGTGATGGAAGGAGACTTGGCTTTGGTGGTGAACACACAATACAATATACAGATGATATAGGATAGAATTATACCACTGAAACCTCTATAATTTTATCAACAAATGTCACCCCAATAAGTTCAATTAGAAAAAAAAGACGTAACAGATCCTTCTCACACAGTCCTCAGAAGGAAGCAATCCTGCAGACACCTTGATTTCTGCCATCTAGCCTCCAGGGCTGTGAGACACGACACTCATGTTTGTGGCATTTTGATATGGCAGCCTGAGCAGACTGATACAGACAGAAAAGCCTAAGCCAGTCAACTGAATAAGCAAAGTAGCCGAGAATTGAAAGAGCGTAATCAAGAATTGAAAGAGAGTACTTTTAGATTTCATGTTATTTTCCTCATTTTAATGCAGTGTCTGAACACAGGACATGGCTGCCACATAATAGTGAATGACTGCACTATTTTGAATATAACAAAGCAGCTAAAGCAGTCTCAATACTATTTCTGCTTGAGATATGTAATTACTGTGTTATAATAATACAAAAGTAAAAACAGCAGTGATTTAAGACTAACAACACAGGAAGAAAGATTTACAAATATGAAAAAAGAATTCTTAAATTTTCATATCTCAGTATATTTTATAGAAAATGAAAACTATTAATATTGCAAGAAGTGTCTTAGAGATAAAATCAGTTTCCTTTGCCCAACTATTCCTACTGCTTATTGCTTCCCGTAGGGCCTCTGTTGTGGTGTCCATCCTTTGCTTATATTTTTACACAGGAAGTAAACAATACATTAATAAATACCCGCCATCCCACCTGCAGTATTTTAAAAGGCTATTACCTCTAGCAGGTCAGAGCCAGTTATAGCAGCTAATCATCATTCTATGAACAACAATAAAACAGGAATAATAAAGGTCATATGTTCTCCCACAAGGGCACTCCCACCACTGAGCGCGGCCTCTCTGACGGCCATCAGTAATGAAGAGTGACTGCACCAGTTAGCTATGGTAATTCCAAGCTCAGAAGCCTATTGAATGATGCATTTGTTTCCCATCAAGGCAACTAGCACAGCACTATAGGAAGTTAGAGTTTGTTACTCCCTCATACATCAAAGTCTGTTTGCCGGTGTTATATTTATTGACCTGCCCAACTCCTTTTCCATGACTGATCACTTTTGCCACCCAAAGGATTTCCCTGTTACCCTGTCATAGCGAAGTTCTCAACAGTGCTTTAAAAATTAAAAGTCCCCTTTATGCTTTCCCTGAGAAAATTTTGATTTCATAGGAAGTAGGGCCATCCAGCATTGTAGCAGATACTGCTTTTGCTACCTTACATACGTTTTCCCCTCCTCTGTTACCAAAGGAAACCCCTACTTTGTTTAGGATTGTAAGACACCCATCATCACATTTAATTTTCCAAGCCACTTCATACATTATCAGTAGCTTTGTGATCTAGTTCTGACCCATATAATGTAAGAAGTGCTGTCTTTCCTGGAGCTTACAGAAAACTGTTTTCCTCATTTAAAAAGGACAAATCATTCACTATTTTTTTTTTGTTTGTTTTTTTCACTGGCCATGGCTGGGCTTTTTTCCTTCTGGTATGTGAACAGGATATATGGTAGAGGAACAACGATTTTATGAGCATGAAAATGGAAGTACTCAGTACAGTTGCTGATAGCTAGGTCCCCACGGCATTTCTAGGAGCCAAGCTGTTGGCTCTGGTCTGGCTACCTCTGAACTTCTTAAGTGAGAAAAATTGTTCCCTATTGCATTTAAGGCACTGGAATTTATGTGGTTTTCTCCTATGGGCACATGAATGCAGTACTAAAGCAGTTCACAGATCCAGAATAGCTGGCCTCTGTAATCGTACTTTGTGTTAGGACAATGACTTTTTCCAGCAATCAATTTCCAGGTTAAAATATTCTATTTTAAGAGTTTAAATAGGAGACTCTGGATTACTAAAAACTGTACATGTAGAGAACTGGGTCTGTTTTCCTCTTTCCTTCTGCAATTAATGTCCCCAAAATGTTGACAATATAGATGGCATAGAGAGTGTCAGGTCTATCTAAGTACATCCTACTACCATGGTATGCTGGGCTTCTTTCCCTCCAGGGCCCAAGTCACTCTCTGGATAGAGCTGAGTCCTCAGAGATACCCATCTTAATGAATTCCAGGGTGTGAAAGGGATGCGAGAGAAGGGAAGAAAGAAGAAATGAACAATAGGCTGTCAATTTCCCCAGTTTGGTAATTCAAATTAATAAATCTCAGAAACACACATATGTATTAATGTACTTATGCTTTTTTAATACAGACTACTCCTCCCTATGTCATATTGCTTCGTTTCCTCACTAAGTAGTTCATGGATGTTCAGTGGCACAAACCCCGGGAAACGAGCCATGAACACTGGCTGGTGAAAAAATATATATCTTGACTTCTCCACTATAAATATTCCCAAAGGGCATATTCTGATTCTAATAGCTCAAAAGTGACTATAACCGATTTTTAAAAATAATGTATTGATGTGCAAAGGTACTCCTATGCATTTTATTACGTCCCTGAAAGTAATTATAGTGTCCATCATTCAAATATGCGGATTACTAAATGTCTATGTAATTTAGAGATAGTGATCTTCATATGAATTTTTAAAGATGAATGGAAAGTAAGTCTTATTCAACTTGGGAAGAAATGCTCTAACCATAAGGTTTCTGGAAAATAATTGATATATTAATGATAAGAAAATTCAACCAATTAGCAAATCCAGCCACTCCGAATGACAAACTCCTGGGATGGAAAGCTGCTGCAGGGAGTAACCACTTACTGCATATCCCACCTCTTACTGCATAACTGATAACTATGGGCACCTTGATAGACTCAGCATGAACAGAAATAATTTGAAAGGAAGAATGAAAACACATGCCAGAAGCACAAAACACTGTAAGCCACACAATAAAATAGCTTGTCGATTCTTACTATGTCCTCCTCGGATCTCTGCTTCCATGTAGGTGGCTATTGAATATAGGACAGACTCTAAACAAACTGATGAAGTAAAATTTGCATTTGATTGCTCCCAACTGCTCCCCCATTAGATGCTCATTTCTTGCTTTCTTCATGGATTCAAAGCTTGAAGTCTAATCTTACCCATTTTTTAAACACAAACTCTCAAGTTCTTTATTCCAATCAAAGCAAAAATGGTAGATAATATCTAAAAATCTTCCTCTCCTGGGGATGCTTGAATTTTCATAATGACTAAGATCCAGAGTGAAATGGAAGGAAGGCATTGCAGCCAAGGAGCCTGAAGTTGCTCCACTCCAGCACAGGTTTAAATAATCACTTTAAATATGAAAGCAAGAGCAAAGGAAGGGAGCATCTTTTGTTAGCCTATTACTTATTATTTAACTGAGGGGAACAAAGACAGATTTTACTCAATGTCCACAATAAATATTTATCACCTTATCATTTATCATTGTGTAACAAATTGCCTTCAAAATTAGAAGTTTAAAATGATTTATTTTTCATGGTTCTGTGGTTGACTGGGCACACGTGGGTGATTCTGTCCAAAATAGGTCACTAACAGGGCTGGTGACGGATGCTGACTGGCCACTAGGAGGAGCCTAGGTGGGTTTGTTGACTGAAGAGCCTACACGTGTCCCTCTCTGTGCCTTGGACTTCTCACAGCAAGATGGCTTCATTCTCCAAGCAGGGTCCCAAGGATGAGTATTTAGGAGACCCAGGAAGAAGTTGGGACACTTCCTATGACTTAGCCTCAGGAGTCACAGAATGTCACTTTTGCCATGTTCTATTGTTCAAGTATCCCAAAAGCAAGGTTAGCTTTAGACTCTATATTTTGATGTTAGAGTGCAAATGCCATTGAAAGGAACATTGGATGAGATATATTTATACATTATCTTTGGAACGTGCAATTTCCACATCCTCTATGACAAGACCACTCTTTGTTTCACAATTTCCATTTTCTCGTTACTTAAAAAAAGTGGATTCCATATTATAATGATGGGCCCATAGCTATTTCGCTAGGAGCTGTATTTTCCAGCTTTTTTCTTTTTAGAATTTTTATTTTAAACAAATTTGAGGTATGGAGAAAAGCTGCAACAATGATATGGAGAATTCCCTTGTGTCTCGCACCCTGTCTCCCTTGATGTTAACAGTACGATTATCAAGAGCAGGGAACTAACACTGGTACAACATTAACTCAGCTACAGATCTGTATAGTTCAAGTTTGCCACATTTTCTACCAAGGTTCTATTTTCATTCTAGGATCCTTGGAAAGATTTTATGTTGCATTGAATCATTTCTCCTTAGTCTCCTTAGTCTTTCTTGGCCTTGCTACTTTTAAAGAGTACTGATCAGTTATGACTGATTCAGCTTTTTTGTTTTATGTTTTGTTTTAAAGCTGCCTATACCACGAGATCAAGTGCTAGTCAAGGAATGTGAGTGGAAGAAATATGTGCACTTTCCAGTCCCTTCTAAAAGTGGATCTGCTTGCCTGCCGTGGACTACTCTGACCCTGTTTCTACTAGCCTGGAAATGGTGAAGACCAGAGTGAGCATGGAAGCCCCATTTGGGTACCTATCAGCCCTGAGCTTTGTGTCCTGGAGTTATTCCATGAGCAAAAAAAGGTCTATTTTGATGGAGTCATTGTGATTTTGGGTCTCTCTGTTATAGCAGCTTGTGACAACTGGAGATATTATTCCCTCGTATCCCTGGAGTACACTATACATTATCATGTGGCTACTAATCTAATTTCTGCTTGAATCAACTAAAATAGGAGACAGTGATATAGTATATAACAGGATACATTACTGAATTATTGGGAAAATTACACATATATTTACTCTTACAAAAACTGTGAACCTGCTATATCATTAACAATCTTTCCCTTTTTCACCAATAATAAATAACTTCAACAGTTTTCTCAAGGGGTATAGGTGAGTGTGGTTTGGGTAAGCAGTGAGAAGAAGGAGATATAAATGGAAATTATTATTTTAATAATTCTTCAGCTTGAAGGGAATATCAATTCTATAAACTCAGATGTGATTCTGTAAACAAACAATAGTACTTTGAAGGCAAAGTTTTTGAAACAAATTCTGCTTATATATTTTTGCTACAAGTTACAATTTTCTTCAATAAAGCTAAAACACTATATTCAGGGGTGGGAAAAAGTAGGTTTATAGTTGTTTGAATGGAAAGAAGACAAATAATAATAAATAAATAAGAATAAACTGTTTCATGTACTTACAACTGTATACCTACATTTGCCCACCCCTGTATATACTTGACTTGCTAAAATTTCACCTGTAGTTTAATTTTTCCACATGCAACTTTTAATCTACTCTGTCACTGGTACTAGAAGGAGAAGAGCATTCTCAATTCCATTGTTAATTGAGAAGGAGAATAATATGTTTATTTTGTAACTGCAAATGGAGGCTATGTAGTTCTTCAGCGAAGAAATTGGTGATGATACCTTTCCTCAATTTAGAGACCAGTCTAAAATTTAATTTAAGTCCTTTAAGATAGAAATATTTCATTTCCACATTAGAATTTTGTAAAAGGGGAATTTTAAGAGGACTGCTTTATTCCTTTGGCTACTGAGTACTACACATAATGAATTAACAAGGACAGATAATTGTATGTATTCCATTCTGTAGCCTGTCTATACCTAGTCTAATTTTTCAACCCCAAACATAATTATCTATCCCATAAGATATATATATATATAAAATGCTTTTGACCAAAACATGTAATTTAGCCTGACTAGACTAGAGAGCTTGGGCAGAATGCCCAGCCACATGTGAGGGCGCCAAGAAGTCACACAGCAGTGGTAGGGGTCCTGGGGAGACTGAAAAACTGAGACTTTATTTTTGTGACCAATCCATCATCTTCTCTCACCTTCCCCCATCCAGTACTATCTAAGTCTGGGATACTGCCACTCTATCCTGTTACCATGCTTTTATTTTTGTCTCACTGAAGGTTTTAAAATTGCGTTATTGTGGTATAATTGGCATACAAAGAACTATACACATTTAATATGTACAATTTGGTGAATCTTGACATGCGCAAACACTCATGATACCATCACCACAATCACGCTAACACACCGAACACCTCCCAAAGTTTCTTTGGGATCCTTTTTCTTTTTTTAATAGTAAGAACAATTAACATTAGTTCTACCCTCTTAAGAAACACAATCTGAAGTACACAATACAGTGAAGTTTGTTCTCTAATACTTTTGCCATGAAGGGAAATTGTATTGTCCTTGAGAATAAATGTTATGGGGTACGTGCTTTCCCTCGAGGAATGAATAAATACTAACCCATTGTTTCCTGGCATTCATAGGTGCTACGGAGAAACACCTACCTAGCATTTTAAATCACTAAACTCCTCAAATACACTGAACTTTGAGAAATTCTAGGCCAGGACCCACACTGTTTGTAGAAAGAGTTAGGAGCAAGCATGACACAGAGTGACTGGTCTTGGTTCTTTCCAGTACAGACACCAGAGTCTGTATATTGTCAGATTGCTGAGTAAAGGAAGATGGGGGCCACTCTCTACTTTTTTCCTAATACCCATACATCTTGGATAAAATTTGTGTTAATGTAATTTTAATAAAAATATTGTCAAAGACTTATCCTCAAATTCCTAAACTTATTTTTTCCTAAAGTGAATTTTCCTGTATTTAGAAAGGTAATATGTAGCAGTACTTCAAGCAGAAATGAAGCTCTCCCCAAACACATTAGAAACCAGAAACCAAAGTACTGCCTCACTTCTATTATCCTTTTCCCTCTCCCTGCGTCCCCACTGAAGTGAAGGATATCATAGGACTTGCTCTAAGAAATGTCTCTTCTTCTATCTACCAGGGGTGTCAAACTCATTCTCACCTGGGGCCACATCAGCCTCCGGTTGCCTTTAGAGGGCCGAGTGTAATTTTAGGGCTGTGTAAATGTAGCTACTCCTTAACTAGGGACAGGAGCTCAGTGCTGCCGCCAGGTAGAAACAAGGTGCCAGGCTGGATAAAATGAGGTAGAGGGCGGGATTCGGCCTGGGGGACTTGTGTTTGCCACCTGTGCTCTATGCTGTCACAATGACGTTTTTCTCTTTTATAATTTGGAGGTTCACAGCATCCTAGAAGGTAAGAGGTGACACTTGTTTCCAACCCCAAGAGTTGCTGATGTATCAGCCGTCTCATCTCATGGTTGCTCTTCCCTTTCACAGTCTATTAACTTGCTGTTCCAGGCTCAGCCCCCTGTAACTCACTGCAGACGCCACCGCACGTGCAGGGATGTACGTATTATCTTCTAAACTCAGAACCGTATCGGTAGGACTTCCTCTTTCAATTCAATTTCATTTTCATCTGATCTTCTTGGGGGAGGAGAATTGACAGATTTGTCTCACAGTTTTAATTGTTTTTATTCTCCATGCATTTTTTTTTGTCTATTGACTAGTTTAAAAGGGAAAAGTGTGTTTGGTTTCCCTTCAATGCTTCCCTAGCTGTCATACTGAAAATGAGTTGCTTTCCCTGGTTTCTGCAAGAACACTGAGTCAGAATGAGAAAGTTCTATGCTGGCAAACTGCACACGCAGCCCATCATCTTGTAGCCCTAAAATTCTCTAGGCCACAGGGGTGTCTGACCTCTTGGCGTCGCTGGGCCACACTGGAAGAAGAAGAGCTGTCTTGGGCCACACAGCAAACACACTGCAACACATAATCACAAAAAATCTCATAATGTTGTAAGTAAATTTATGATTTTGTGTTGGGCCACATTCTTAACCATCTGGGGCCACATGCAGCCCGAGGGCCACAAGTTGGACACCCCTGCGCAGCGAGGGGAACTAAAATCACCGTGTGTGCTAAGGCTGATCTGGTGCTTGTGTTCACTCAGGACTTCAGAAGTCTGATGTGTTTTATCAGCTTCAACAACCGAACACTTCACTATAACTACAGGATATATCTGCTTTAAGCAATCACCAATCTAGTTTTTGAGTTTGCTCAAGTTTTGCCAACTCTGTGCCTAAAACTTAATTTGTTCTTATTAAGTTTTCTTATTTGTTCTTATTCTATATGAAGTTAGCTTATCCTACTGAACAACAGAATACTTAAAGAATCAGAGGAAGAGGAGTTAATTTTTAGTAAAAAGCAAATATAATTGGGAAAAACACTTCCTTCACATGAAGGAATTTGTCCTACTTTTATGAGTTTGCAAAGCTAGTCTCTATTCCTTGCACAAGAGTGTCCTGCAGTGTTGTTATTAAACTCATGTCAGTTCCTACATTAATTTATAATGATATCAATTTCTGGATACATTTTCAAGAATTCATTTTATAATTGCAAACCAAAATGGAAATGATTTCAATGATATATGACAAAAATGTAGAAAAGCGGACAGCCAAAAAGTAACACCAAAATGACAAGTTCACTGTCTCAGGGCAAATGGACAAGTGATTTGCTCGGCATCGTGTCCTGCTCCTTGATGCCACTGTCGGGAGCTCCAATTACAGGCACTGAAACAATCACTTGTGGACTGCAGTGGAAGATTCAACACAATTATTTCCTTTGAACTGTAACCCAAAAATAGAAAATGTAAATATGTTAGCCCTGTCAACTCCTCATGGAGCAGCAGAAAGCTCAGCTCAACACTATGCTGTGAAGCAAGAAATATGCTCTGTAATTTCAACTAAAATGGTTACTTTTTCACAAAGCTAAAAGAATAACAGCAATAATATATAATATTACAATAACATATTGTGTTGTATTATCACTAATTATTCCTAGCATTAATGAAAACGTCAGGCAAGAACTGGGAATCCTGCTTTCACTCTTTCTCTGCCAAAGCCTCCTGCTTTGTCCATTTTTATCCCTTGTCAGCTACTCCTCAGGCAAATGACCTTGGAATGTCAAATGGCCGTTTCAAGCATGGAAGAGACGTGGGATCCAGGAAAAGATAGCAATGGTTTTAGAAACAGATGTCTCAGTAGAAGTGTTTTTAGCCAAGGACAGAGTCAGTTCGTGTTTATGATGCAACTCGGAAACAGGGTACTTATTTTGTCTTTATAATGTTTACTGGCAGCTGAACATCTACTCAAACGTAGCATGTTTACAAACGATAAAAGTACCTGGAGCTGGCGCTATAAGCTGGCATCTTCTTGTGGTTAGTGGCCCGGCCACCAATTCTCTGTCACTGAATATAACCACCCTTTTAGCACAACCGCACCACCCCGTTCCAGGGAGAAATAACTCAATTTGCTTATGTTTTCTTAACCAGTTCCCAGGTTCCCAGCAAGAGGCTGAAATTATGGGTATAATTCAGTTTGGATCCATACTTGTTTGGTAATATGGAATCCAAGCAGATTATTGAATAATTAAGGATTCTTTGATGGCCAGCCTGACATGTCTACCCCAGTTCAGGCCTTCTTATCAGAGAAGAGGAAAAATGCCTTGAAGAGGAAAAATGCCTTGAAAACGTCCAATGTTACTGACTTTATAAAACCAAAACAAAAACTAGTGAATTGTTCATAGATAGAGAAAATCCTCCTCTCACAGATGAAAGAACTGCCCAATAATAGTTCTTTTAGAAACTATTTAAAATCTTTAGCCACAAAGGATGTAACCAAAAACTATTTGGCCAGTAGTTACAAAGTCACTTTGCAGTTTGGCCATTTCTGAATAAATGATATCATCTCCACCTTGGGGCGGGGAGGAAGTTGACTGGTGGTAAAGTTTTGATTACAATGCCAGTCATAATATTTGGATACTGACTTCAGGGGAATTTTTGCAAAGTTCAATGTCATTTAGTACCCTCTTCT
>JAPYXV010002136.1:0-13414 GCA_028533065.1 Trachops cirrhosus
AAGCAGCAAGAGATAAGGAGACAGTCACCTACAAAGGAGTTCCCATCAGACTGTCAGCTGATTTCTCAAAAGAGACCTTACAGGCAAGAAGGGGCTGGAAAGAAGTATTCCAAGTCATGAAAGGCAAGGACCTACATCCCAGATTGCTCTATGTAGCAAAGCCATCATTTAGAATGGAAGGACAGATCCAGTGCTTCTCAGATAAGGTCAAGTTAAGGGAGTTCATCATCACCAAGCCCTATTTTATGAAATGTTAAAGGGACTTATCTAAGAAAAAGAAGATAAAAAATATGTATAGTAAAATGACAGCAAACTCACAATTATTAACAACTGCACCTAAATCAAAAACAAGAAGAAACTAAGCAAATAACTAGAACAGGAACAGAACCACAGAAGTGGAGATCACATAGAGGGTTAGCAACAGGGGAGTGGGAGGAGGAGCAGAGGGTGGGAAGGTACGAAGAATAAGTAGCAATGAAGGTAGATAGAAAATAGGGGGAGGGCAAGAATAGTATGGGAAATGTAGAAGCTACAGAACTTACGACACATGGACATGAACTAAAGGGGGGGAATGTGGATGGGAGAGGGTATTAGGGTGGAGGGGAATGAAGGGGGGTAATGGGAAAACTAATAGCGTAATCAATAAAATACATTAAAAAATAAAAAAAGAAAATCAATAAATAAAAATTTGAAGAAATTCTTGACATAAACATGGCACTTATTAACTACTCAATAAATGCCATGTAAACAAAAACAGATTCTTATTCTATCGCTGAGGCACTGCATTGTATGATCTTGGTAAAGTTATTTTTACCTTTTTCTGCACTTCGGTTTCTTCAGTTTTGAATTGGAATTAATATGGAACCTTATTTGAATAATATAAATTGATAGGCCAATACCTTTTTATAAAAGTGCCTGTGAAATAACAGGTTCTGAGTAAATGTTGGCTCCTCTTTCTTCCCATCTTCATCATGAATGCAGAAGCTAAATATTTGTTCTTAACCCATTAAATAGAAGGGTAAAACTAGTTTGCTTTCCTCTAGCCTCTTCATTCATTTGGGTAATGTTGATTTTGAGGGATTCTTCAAGATGTCAGTACACTGTTGTGGTTCCATTTTCTGTGGTCAATGAATCTAAACTACTTACACTATAGAACAAGGTAATATAGGTAAAGATAATATGGAGCAGACTGATTTATTTAAAAACTCTTTGTGCTACTAGATGATTCTGTACGTTCTTTAAAATATTTTCCTGTCCAGAAAAATTGTTATAATACCTGATATTTTCTGAAATGATGCACATTTGTGACTTTCAAACCTTCTACAAGCTTCTGTGGAACTCTGTTTAAATGTTATTCAAAAGACCAACAGTAAAAAAGGTGAGTCTGGATCCTGTTCCAGGGAGCACGTTTTGAAATGGCTAATCTAGGCAACATGCTATTTAAAGTTACATTTTCAGTTTTGTGGTGAAATTATCTACACTGGAAATAAATTAGAACTATTTAATTTTTATACTATATTTAAGAACTAGGATTCTCCCATCTTGTGCAATCTTTACAACAGGTAAATGTATTAAAATATATTAAGGTCTAAGGGACTTAAAGGGGACAAACTCTGCACGCAAAGGATAGTACTTTCTTTATCCCCAAAGCTGATCACAAGGAATCTTATAATTATTTTCTTAAAGGTAGAATATTTTTAAATTTATTATTTTTATTTTTAATTGATTTTTTAAATATATTTTATTGATTATGCTATTACACTTGTCCCATTTTCCCCCCATTATTCCCCTCCACCCTGCACAACCCCTCCCACCCACATTTCCATCTTCATCATGAATGCAGAAGCTAAATATTTGTTCTTAAGTTCTTTGGCTTCTACATTTCCTATACTATTCTTAACCTTTCCCTGTCTATTTTCTGCCTACCATTTATGCTACTCATTCTCTGTACCTTTTCCAGCTCTCTCCCCCTCCTATTCCTCCACTGATATAACCTTCCATGTGATCTCCATTTCTGTGATTCTTTTCCTGTTGTAGTTGTTTGCTTAGTTTGTTTTTATTTTGGGGGGTTTTTTTTTTTTTTTGGTTCAGTGGTTAATAGCTGTGAGTTTGTTGTCATTTTACTGTTCATATCTTTGATCTTCTTTTTCCCAGATAAGTCCCTTCAACATTTCATATAATAAGGACTTGGTGATGATGAACTCCCTTAACTTGACATTATCTGGGAAGCACTTTATCTGCCCTTCCATTCTAAATGATGGCTTTGCTGGATAGAGTAATCTTCGATATAGGTCCTTGCCTTTCACAACTTTGAATACTTCTTTCCAGCCCCTTCTTGCCTGAAGGGTTTCCTTTGAGAAATCAGCTGACAGTCTGATGGGAACTCCTTTGTAGGTTACTGTCTCCTTATATCTTGCTGCTTCTAGGATTCTCTCCTTCATTTTTACTTTGGCTAATGTAACTATGATGTGCCTTGGTGTGTGCTTTCTTGGGTCCAACTTCTTTGGGACTCTCTGAGCTTCCTGGACTCCCTGAAAGTCTGTATCGTTTGCCAGATTGGGGAGTTCTCCTTCATTATTTTTTCAAATAAATTTTCAATTTCTTGGTCTTCCTCTTCTTCTTCTGACACCCCTGTAATTCAGACGTTGGAAGGTTTAAAGATGTCCTGGAGGTTCCTAACCTGTCCTCATATTTTTGAATTCTTGTTTCTTCATTCTGTTCTGATTGAATGTTTCTTTCTTCTGCTCCAAACTGTTGATTTGGGTCCTGGTTTCCTTCCTTTCATTGTTGCTTCCATGAAGATTTTTCTTTATTTCATATAATGTAACCTTCTTGCTTCCTGGGTCTTTTTTATGCTGTTGAAGCACCCGGAGAGTTCCTCGAGCATCCTGATAACCAAAATTTTGAACTGTGCATCTGATAGATTGACTATGTCTTCGTTGATTAGTTGTATTTTTTCTGGAGCTTTGATCTGTTTTTTCATTTGGGCCATTTTTTGAGTCTCATTGTGCCTGCTACATAGTAAGGGGTGGAGCCTTAGGTGTTCACCAGGGTGGGGCCACCTGCATCGCTGCATTGTGACACTGTATGTGGGGGAGGGGTCTGAGAGGGAACAGTGCCATGTACTGTGCTCTCTGCTGGTTTTCGGTCACTTCCCCCGCTACCCACAAGCAAATCAGGCCCTTCTGGTGCTGATTCCCAGGTGGGTGGGTTTGTGTATATGTTCTAGAACCCTATAGGTCTCTCCAATGAACTCTCCTGTGAGGCTGGGAGTTTCTCCTGCTGTTGCCTCATCCCCACAGGTGTTTTCACTCAGAGGTTTTGAGGCTGTATTTCCCACACTGGAACCCTGGGTTTCATGGTCTGTCTCACTCCCCAGTTGTTCCTTTTGGTTTATCTGCATGAGAATGTGGGATTGCCCAGTCTGCCAGCCACTGCTTTGCCCGCACCAGTCCTCCAGCTGCCGCCTTGACCCGCCTGCCCATCTCTGCCCCTCCTGTCGGTCTAGATAAAGAAACATTCTTCTTTAATTCCTTGCTTGTCAGACTTCCATACAGTTTGATTTTCTGTCATTTCTGGTTGGTTTTTGTTTTTAAATTTGTTGTTGTCCTTTTGGTTGTGGGAGGAGGCACAGTGTGTCTACCTACATCTCCATCTTGTCTGGAAGTCCAAGGTAGAATATTTTGAGTGGCCATACTTGTGCGAAAGAACTTTCCACTGACTTCAATCTAGTTCAGTTGTTGTCAGACCTCAGGGTATATAATACTTAGGGAGTTTTATATACAAAACCATGTGCATTGTTATTTATAGACAATGCAAGTGATTTTCAAGGATAATCTTGACTGAAGTGCTAAATTTTGTCTTTTGTGCTAAATTAAAGCTTAATGTCCAAAATAAGATGCAACTTAACATACATACTCCCTCCCAAAACACAGAGTGTAAATTTGGATGAGTAAGTCATGTTTGATTAGCTTTATAAAAGAAAGTTTTTAAAACTCCCCCTTTTTTATTTGAAGATTTTCTATTATATAATAATCTTTTAAATTGTTAGTATTTACTAATACAGAGCTTTTATTCTTTCAGGGAGTTTAACTTTTTACAACCCTTTATTTACATTTGGAGGGTGGTATAAAATGCACTAAGCACCTGTTGCATATTTAATACTAGATAGTATTTTAAGATCCAAATCACAGCTTCTATCCTTAAGTAGTTTAGTATCTACCTAAGGAGACATGTTAAATATATACACAAAACTAGAAAGCATAACTAATAAATGAAATAAGTGTTATAGAGCACCAAAAAATTGGAGGGGAATGATAAATGTAGTTTCAGGACACTAAATCTTACAGGAATTTTTCTTAGCAACATCTTTTTTATTCTTAATAGGCAGTTAAACAATAAAATGTTCATAGCCCTGGTAGAGTGTTGATTTTTTTTCTCAAAATTTGCTAGTCTGTGTATTCAAACAATTTCTGTTTTTCTGGGGAGGAATCTAAAAACTAAAAAACAAGTTAGAAATGGTCCCTGAAAGACTTCTGCAAACATTCGAAAGGAATATTCTTAAGTTTTTACACTAAAATACTTATTATTTATATTTTATTTAAAAAAATTTAAATACCCCCCAGTTTTTCTGAGATATAATTGTCACATATCATTTTATCTTAGTTTAAGGTGAACAACATGATTAGATTTATGTATATATTACAAAATGTTTACCACAGTATGTTTCATCAACATCCTATACCTAATATGGTTACAGATTTTTTTCTTGTGATGAAAGTTTTTATGATTCACTCTCTCAGGAATTTTGAAATACACAAGACAGTATTGTTAGCTACAGTCACCATGCTGTACATTCCATCCCCAGAACTTATTTATCTGACTGGAAGTTTAACCTTTGGACCACCTTCATCTGTTTTGCTGCCACTCCCCCACCTCTGGCTTCTACAAGTATGTTTTTTATTTCTATAAATTCAGCTTTTTTAGATTCCACATATAGGTGAAATCATACAGTGTTTGTCTTTCTCTGTCTGACTTATTTCACTTAGCATAATGCCCTTAAGTTCTATTTATATTGTCACAAATGATAAGATTTCCTTTTTTATTACTAATATTTCTTTTTAAATATTTAGATATAACATTAAAAATAATACTTCATTTTACTTATCTACATATACATAAGCATATGCATATATATATGTAATCTTACATTTTCTGCATCCGTCAGTGGATACATAGGCTGTTTTCATATCTTGGCTATTGTAAATAATGCTGGAATGAACATGGGGATGATGATATCTCTTTAAGATAGTGATTTCATTTCCTTCAGATATACTTGTATACCAAGAAGTAGAATTGCTGGATCACATGGTAGTTCTATGTTTGATTTTTTGAGGGACCTCCATACTTCTCACATAGTGGTTTTAACAATTTACATTCCCACCAGCGGTTTTAAAAGGGTTTCCTTATCTCCATGTCTCATCAACACCTATCAACACCTGTTTGTATCTTTTTAAATTTTTTACTGTATTTTTTCCAAAACCATTTATCTCCCTTATACTCTCTTCTACCTTCCCCCTCCTCCCTACAATCACCACACTGTTGTCCATGTCCATGAGCTTTTTTCTTTGGTTCTCGGTCCATCAACCCCCCTAACCACTCCACCACATCTGTCAGCCTACTCTATCTAAGAGTCTGTCTCTGTTTTGCTGGTTAGTTCAGCTTGTTCATTAGATTCCTCATATGGGTGAAATCATGTATCTGTATTTCTCTGACTGGTTTATTTCACTTAGCATAATGTTCTCCAGTCCATCTATACTGTAGCAAAGGGTAAAATTTTCTTTTTTAAGGCCAGGTTGTATTCCACTGTATAAATGTACTGTAGTTATTTTATCCACTCATTTACTGATGGACACTTGGGCTGCTTCCAAATCTTGGCTATTGTAATTAACACACTGCAGTGAACATATGGGTGTTTATATTCTTTTGAAGTAGTGTTTTGTCAGATAAATTCCCAGAAATGGAATCACTGAGTCATAAGCAGTTCCATTTTTACTTTTTTGAGACACTACAAAAAAGAAAATTACAGGTCAATATCCCTGATGAACATAGATGCTAAAATCCTGAACAAAATAGTAAACCAAATACGACAATACATCAGAGAGATCATACACCATGATCAAGTAGGATTTATTCTGGGATGCAATGTTGGTTCAACATTTGCAAATTAATAAATATGATATACCACATAAACAAAATGAAGGATAAAAACCACATAATCATATCAATGGATGCAGAAAAAGCATTTGATAAAATCCAGCACCTGTTTATGATAAAAACTCTCAGCAGAGTAGGAATGGAGGGAATATACCTAAACATAATAAAAGCCATATAGGACAAACCCACCGCCAGCGTCATACTCAAGGGGCAAAAACTACGAGTGTTCCCCTTAAGATCAGGAACAAGATAGGGTTTTCTGCTTTCACTCTTCAACATAGTGCTAGAAGTCCATGCCACAGCAGTCAGACAAGAAGAAGAAATAAAAGGCATACAAATTGGAAAGGAAGAAGTAAAACTGACTTTATTTGCAGATGACATGATAATGTACACAGGGAGCCCCAAAGATTCCACCAAGAAACTACTACAACTGATAAATGAATTCAGTAAAGTAGGAGGATACAAATTTAATACCCAGAAATTAGTTGCATTTTTATATGCCAATAATGAACTATCAGAAAGGGAAATCAAGAAAACAATCCCATTCATAATTGCTTCAAAAAACAATAAAATACTTGGGAATAAATTTTGTCTTTTTGATGATAGTCATTGTAACAAATACAAGGTGATATCTCATGGTGGTTTTGATTTACATTTCTCTGATGATTAGTGATGTTGAGTATCTTTCATGTACTTGTTGGCTTTCTGTATGTTTTCTTTGGGAAAATTTCTGTTCAGGTCCTCTGCCAATTTTTTAATTGGCTTGTTTGTTTTTCTGATATTTAATTGCATATGTTATTTATGTATTTTGAATATTTACTCCTTATTGGATATATGATTTACAAATACCTTCTCCTACTCAGTAGGTTGTCTTTTCATTTTGTGAATGGCTTTCTTTGCTGTGCAAGATCTTTTTAGTTGGATGTAATACCATTTATTTATTTTTACTTTTGTTCTGTCCGTAGGAGACTGATCCAAAAAAAGAATATTGCTAAAATCCATGTCAAAGAGCTTACTGCCTATATTTTTTTTCTAGGAATTTTATGGTTTCAGTTATGTTCAAGTCTTTAATCCATTTGGATTTATTTTTTGTAAGTGGTGTAAGATAGCAGTCCAGTTTTACTCTTTTGCATGTAGCTATCAGAATCTGTCTTTCTCTATTGTATATTCTGGCCTCCTTTGTCATAGAATAATTGACCATATATCTATGGGTTTATTTCTAGTTTCTCTATTCTGTTCCACTGATCTGTGTCTGTTTTTGTGCCTGTATAGTACTGTTTTGATTACTATGGCTTTGTAGTGTAGTTTGAAATCAAGGAGTGTGGTACCCCCAGCTTTGTTCTTTTTTTCTCAAGATTGCTTTGGATATTTGAGGTCTTTTGTGCTTCCGTGCAAATTTTAGAATTCTTTGTTTTAGTCTATGAAAAATGCCATTGGTATTTTTATGGGTATTGCATCGAACCTGTAGATTATTTTCGGTAGTATGGACATTTTAATAATATTATTTCTTCTAACCCAAGATATGCTATATCTTTTCATTTATTGTCTTCAGAATTTTTTTAATCATTATCTTATAGTTTTCAGAATACAGGTCTTTCGTGGTTAAATTTTTTCCCTAGGTATATTATTCATTTTGATACAATTCTAGATGGGATTGTTTTCTTAATTTCTGTTTCTGATAGTGTATAGAAACGGCTGATTTCTGTGTATTAATTTTGTATTATGTAACTTACTGAATTTATTTAGTCTCATAGCTTTTTAGTGAAGCCTTTAAGATTTTTCTTTTTTATTGTTATGCATTCTACAAATAGTAACAGTTTTATTTCTTACTTTTCAATTTTTTTTATTTTATTTTTCTTGCTTGATTGATATGGCTAGGACTTCCAATACTATGTTGCATAAAATTAATGAGACTGGGTGGGCTGTGTTGTTTTGTTCCTGCTCTTAGAGGAAAAGCTTTTCACCATTGAGTATGAAGTTAGTTTTGGGTTTGTCATATATGGCCTTCATTATGTTGAAGTATATTCCTTCTGTGTCCACTTTGTTGAGAGTTTATATTATAAATGGATGTTAAACTTTGTCAAATGCTTTTTCTGTATCAGTGGAAATAGTGGTGTGATTATTGTCCTACATTTTGATAGTGTGATGTGTCTCATTGATTGATTGGCATATTTGAACTATTCTTGCATGCCTGGAATAAATCCCACTTGACTATGGTGTGTGATCCTTTCAATGTATTGTTGGATTTTGTTTGCTAATATTTTGCTGAGGACTTTTTAAAATCTGTGTTCCTCAGGAGAATTTGTGATTTTTTGGTAGCCTTTTCTGGTTTTGGTATCGGGATAATGTTGGCCTTGTAAAATGAGTTTGGAAGTGTTCTCTCTCTCCCCTTCTATTTTTGGAAGTGTTGAGGAGAACTGATAATTAATTTCTCTTTAAATGTTTGGTATAATTAAATTAAGTCATCTTGTCCTGGACTTACCTTTCTTGGGAGGTTCTTTTTTATTTTAATTTTTCAATTACAGTTGGCATTTGTTTTTACTTTATATTAGTTTCAGGTGTACAGAATAGTGGTTAGACATTTATATAATTTACAGAGTGATCCCCTGATAAGTCTGTTACTCACCTGGTACCATACGTAGTTATTACGATATTAATTGACTCTATTCCTTATGTTGTACTTTATAGCCCTGTGACTATTTTGTAACTACCAATTTGTACTTATTAATCCTTTTATCTTTTTCACCCAGTCCTCCAAACCCCCTGCCATCTGGAAACCCTGTTTGTTCTCCATATCTATGAGTCTGTTTCTGTTTTATTTGTTCATTTACTATTCTTTAGATTCTACATATAAGTGAAATCATTTGGTATTTGTTTCCCTCTGTCTGATTTATTTTAGGTAGAATACTATCCTCTAAGTCCATCTGTGTTGTTGCAAATGGTAAGATTTCATTCTTTTTATAGCTGAGTGATATTCCATTGTATATATGCACGACTACCTCTTTATCCAGTCATCTATTGATGGGAACTTAGGTTGCTTCTATATCATGGCTATTATAAATAATGCTGCAATGAGCATAGGCATTCATATATCTTTTTGAATTACTGTTTTGGATTTCTTCAGACAAATACCCAGAACTGGAATTACTAGGTCATAACATAGTTCTTTTTTTAATGCTTTAGAAACCTCCATACTGTTTTCCATAGTGGCAGTCCTACCAATAATGCACAGGGGGTTCTCTCTTCTCCACATCCTCACCAACTCTTGTTGTTTGTTAATTTCATAATAGCCATTCTGACAGTAGTGAGGCAGTATCTCATTGTGGTTTTAATTTGCATTTCTCTGATGATGAGTGAAATCAAGCATTTTTTCACAGATCTATTGGCCATCTCTTTGTCCTCTTTGGAGAAGTATCTATTCAGGGCCTCTTTGCATTTTAAATGGATTGTTTGTTTTGGTGTTAAGTCATAAGAGTTCTTTATAAATGTTGGGTATTATCCCTATATTGGATGTATCATTGGTGATTGTGTTCTCCTAATTGGTAGGTTGTTCTTTTTGTTTTATTGACAGTTTCCTTTGGTGTGCAACAACTTTCTAGTTTGATATAGTTCCATTCATTTTTCTTTCATTTCCCTTGCCCAAAGAGATATATCAGAAAAAATATTACTAAGAACAATGTCTCAGAGGTTACTCCTGATGTTTTCTTCTAGGTGTTTTGTGGTTTTGCGTCTTACATTTAGGTCTTTAATTCATTTTGAGTTTATTCTTATATATGGTTTAAGAAGGTAGTCAAGTTTTATTTTTTTCTTGTATCTGTACAATTTTCCCAGCACTATGTATTAAGTAGACTGTCTTTACTCCATTATATATTCTTACCTCTTTTGTCATAGATTAATTGACCATGTAGGTGTGGGTTTATTTCTGGGCCTTCTATTCTGTTTCATTGATCTGTATGTCTATTTTTATTCCAGTAGCATGCTGCTTTGATTACTGGATTCTTGTATAGTTTGATATCAGGTAGCAATGATTGCCTTCAACTTTGTTCTTTCTCATGATTGCTGTGGCTACTCAGCGTCTTCTATGGTTCCATATAAATTTTAGAATTATTTATCCTAGTTCTTTGAAAAATGTCATTGGTATTTTGATAGAGATTGCATTGAATCTGTATATTGCTTTGGGTAATCAACTTTTTAATGATGTTAATTTTCCTATCCATGGACATGGTATATGATTCCATTTATTTGTATCTTCAGTATTTTTCTCTATATCTTATAATTTTCCAAGTACAAGCATTTTGCCTTCTTGGTTAAATTTATTCCTAGGGGTTTTTTTTATTGATACAATTATAAGTGGATTATTTTCTTAATTTCTGTTCCTGATAGGTCGATATATAGTTTTTATATAAATGCAGCCTGTTTCTGAATATTAATATTCTGTTCTGCTACTTTACTGAATTTATTTTTTGATTCTAATAGTTTTTTAGTGGAATCTTTAAGGTTCTCTATATATTGTATTTATATTATGATAACTACAAATAGTGACAGTTTTACTTCTTTTGAATTAGAATGCCTTTTATTTATTTTTCTTATCTGATTGCTGTGGCTGGGACTTCCAATATGCAAATAAAAGAGTTTGCTGTGGGTTTGTCATATATGGTGTTTATTATGTTGATTTATGTTTCCTCTATCCTCACTTTGCTAAGAGTTTTCATCATAAATCAATGCTAGATTATGTCAAATACTTTTTCTGCATATACCAATATGTTCATAGTATTGTTATGATTCATTTTGTTTACGTGGTCTATAATGTTAATTGACTTGCGGATATTGAACCAGCCTTGCATCCCATGTTGGAAGATTCTTAATTACTGATTTAATTGCATTACTAGTGATTGGTCTATCCTGAGTTTCTGTTTCTTCATGATTCAGTTTCTGTATGTTGTTAGTTTCTAGGAATTTTTTCAATCTTTTTAGATTTTCCAATTTGTTGTGTAATTTTTCATGGTAGTTTCTTGGGATGCTTTGTATTTTTGTGGTATTATTTTAATCTCTCCTCTTTTATTTCTGATTTTGTTAATTTAAGTCCTCTTTTTTCCTTGGTGAGTCTAGCTAATGATTTGTCTATTTTGTTTATCTTTTCAATAAAATAGTTCTTAATATCGCTGGTCTTTTCTATTGTCTCTTCAGCCTCTGTGTCATTTATTTTCACTCTGATATTTGTTATTTCCTTCCTTCTACTTAGTTTGTTCTTTTTTTTTCTAGTGCCCTGAGGTGTAAAGTTAGGTTGTATGAGCTCTTTCTTTTTTCTTAATGTTGTTGTTTATTGCTATAAACTTTCCTCTTAGAACTGCTTTCACTGTATCATAACTTTTGCTATGTTGTAGTCCCATTTTCATTGGTCTCAAAGTATTTTTGATTTCTCTTTTGATTTCTTCTTTAACTCAAGGCATTTATTTTATTCATAGAAAAATATTTTACATGTTTTTTCAGCAATTGATAGTGCATTTTAACATGTTTGGTCATTTAACCCTAGGAGATTATAAGTAGCAAGTAACTGGCAATGGACTGAAACACTTGCAGAATTGAGGATTGACGGCTGATAGTGAGGGGGAGGCAGTGTTCAAAACAGATGGAAAAACATAAATGAGTAGTAGTATTTGACCATTTAGTAGAAGGGCAAGCAAACCTCTGCAGACTGTAACCATTTATTTGTACTTAATTAATAGTCATGATAATGCTTTGAGTCATTCAAGGAATGTTAAATTAGGTTATTTATACTCCATTTTAAAAGTAGGAAGTATATATATCTTTTTCTTCTTTTTTTTTAATTTTAGATTATTCAGTACAGTTTCTATCCTTTATTCCCATTCCAGCCCACCCACCCATCCCTCCCATTTCCAACCCCCCTAGTTTATATTTTTATTAGCATCCTTTATATCCACAGTAACTGCAATTCTCTGAACTCTAACTATATATTAGTCGTACTAATCTTTTTACTTATATTATGTAATGTATCCTTAAAATAATCCTGGGAAGTTGTTTTATTATTTACAATTTACATATGAGGATATTATAAGTTGGAGTTTAAAAATGCAGAACTAATTTTGTGGCTAATGAATGGTGGAATCAAGATTTTGAACCTATATCTGACTATCTCTAAAAGTACCTGCTTTTATCAACTACACCATGAATCATCATCCATACAAATTAAATTATTTTGAGCTTCACAAACCACCCCATACTTTGTCAGGTACAATTATTTGCATTTGAGGCCCAGATAAGCTCAGTACCTTAAATAAGATCTAAGTAGCAATACTAAGATTTTGTTGTTGTTAGTGTTACTGTATTTTTTTCTTTGCCTAAAAATGTACTAATGAGAAACATTTCTAATACTAGATAAATTAGGTTTTACCAACATCGTTTTAGGTTTATTTAACTTTTTAAAATGGTTGTTTAGAACATAGATTCTAGCAGACAAGCTCTTTCCATAGTATTCTTACAAAGTTAAATTAATTATAAGCTACGAAACATTGAGATGCTCTATTGAAAAAGTAGTAGTAATAATAATAGAGCTAACTATTAGTGAATACTGGTTATACAACAGGTACTGTTAGCACTTTGTTGATATTAACTAATTTAATACCTACAGTTACTCAATTAGGAATATATCTTTCCTAACTGTGGTGTATAATAACGGGGCAACTGAAGCATAGGGAGGTTGACAGATTGATGAAGGTTACCATTCTACATGGCAGTGGGATTAAAACCCAGCAGTGGAGTAGCTCTGGAGTCCAAGAACCTGTCTGCTCAAGTCTGTATACTGCCTTTCCCCTCAAATAATTTGAAGCATAAGTTTTGAAGCATACAGTATAATCTATAAATTGTAACTCTTTTAGCCTCTGTATTGTTTTATTTATTTACTCACTTATTTACTTATATTTTTGCAGAGTTTGTGTTTTTTTATTATTATTATTAGAGTGATATGGGGATCTGAGATCATCTGGACTTCTGTGACAATATTTTTTTTCTTTTTTTAACTTCCTTTTTTTAAATATATTTTATTGATTATGCTATTACAGTTGTCCCATTACCCCCCTCATCCCCCTCCACCCTGCACACACTCTGCCACCCACATTGCCCCCCTTTAGTTCATGTCCATGTGTCATAAGTTCTTTAGCTTCTACATTTTCCATACTAT
>JAPYXV010002137.1:0-13412 GCA_028533065.1 Trachops cirrhosus
CAAAAAGAAAAAAGGACTCATAGACATGGACAACAGTGTGGTGATTGTGGCAGGGCAGGGAAGAGGTATAAGGGTACTAAATGGTAAAGGAAAAAGTACAATTAAAAAAAGAAAAGTAGAAATATAAATCTTATTTTGAGGGTGTGTTGATGATAATATTTTCAAATTTCAGCTTTTGTATATCTGAATAATTCTTTATTCCACCTTTGTTTTTGAAAGATATTTTCCCTGATATAAAATTCTAGATTGTCAGTTGTTTTTTTCTTTTCAATACATTAAAGATGTTATATTGTCCTTTTATCTGTATTGTTTCCAACAAGAAATTTCCTGTTACTCTTATCTTTGTTTCACTATATATAATATATCTGACTTCTTTTAAGTTTCTCTGTTTATCACTTATTCTGAACAATTTATGATATGTCTTCATGCAGTTTCTTCATATATCTTATACTTAGAGTTTGCTGAGCTTTTTGGACCAGTACGTTTATAGTTTTCATTAAATTTGGACGTTATTTTGTCAAATATTTTTCTGCCCACCCCTCTACACTCCTTCAGGAGGTCCAGTTACTCCTTAAATTTTCTTCTAGCTCACTGTAGCTTCATCAAATTATTTTTCAATTCTCTTTTCTCTCTTTGTTTAATTTTGGGTAGCATCTATTGCTATGTCATCAAGTTCACTAATCTTCTGTCTAATCACCTGCTAATTATATCCATTGTTGTTTTCATCTCACACTCTGTACTTTTGATCTTTAAAAGTTTGATTTCATCATTTTTATACAAGATCTCTCCAGAAGGTACCCAGCCATGTAATGTGAAAAATAGAGGCATTTATTGAAGAAGATACAAGAAACATGGTACACAGGACAATGATGCCTCAGTCCCCTTCAAAGTAGACACCTTGGGACCTCACATTAGTTCTCCCAGTCGCCATCAGCTGCCCCGTCATATTTTCCTGAATCTTATCGGCTGTCTGAAATCTCTTCCTTTCAAAGGTAATTTTAGTTTGGGGAAAAGCCAGAAGTTTCAGGGTGCCAAATCTGGGCTGTTTTGAGACTGAGTCACCTGGGTGATTTGATGATTTGCAAAAAAAAAAAAAAAAAAAAAAAAACCTCTGCGTGAGACATGATGCATGAGCAGGCATGTTGTAGTGATAAAGCTGCCAATCACCATTTGCCCATAGCTGCGACCTTCTGAATCATCTGAATAGTTTCTGTGGAGGAATGTTCAAACTTTATGTAAAATTTGATGCAAATTCATTGCTCTACTCAGTCATTTTGAATGTGATGGCCATATAGTACACATGCTCATTCAATGGCATCTACCACCCCTCCTCCCCTGACTAGTACAGTGAAGTTGTCTTTGTTCATGTCTGTACATTCCAGTCCACTCTCACTGATTACCAGGTTACATTGATATCACGTAAACCATTTTTGTTATATTAACAATGGATGGAATTTTTCTGGACAGACCTCTTATAACTTTAATGTCTCTACTTAAATTTTTAAACCTCTGGAATACAATTTTAGTACATTTATCTAATAATTCTAAAATCTATGCCAGGGGGGCTGGAGGGTGGAGTGATCAACGAAAAAAGAAGAACTCATGAACATGAACAACAGTGTGGTGATTGTGGCAGATGGGGGATGGAAATGGGTGAAGGTGGAAGAAGGTATAGGAGGATAAATGGTAATGGAAAACAAAAGCACAATAAAAAGTAAACTATTAAAAAAAAGATAACGCTTCCGGTCAAGATGTTAGCATAGGTAGCATAGGTAGACTCACCTCTTTGCACAACCACATCAGAATGACAACTAAAATATAGAACAACCATCACTCAGAACCATCAGAAACTGAGTTGAATGAAAGTCTGACAACCACAGAATTAAAGAAACCACTTCCATTCAGACTGGTACAAGAGCCACAGACGAGGAATGGGCTGGTCCATCACACACATGTGGTGGATAAAAATTCAGGAGGGATCTTGGGAGTGAGGAGTCCCAGCCCCACACCAGGACCCCAAGCCCAGGGTTCCAGTGCCAGGAAGATAAGTCCCCACAACTTCTGGCTGCAAAAACCAGTGGGGGTTGAGTAGGTAGAGGAAACTCCTGGAGCCCCATGCAGTTCCTCTTAAAGAACCCATACGTGGACTCACCTACTGAGATTCATTCCCTCTGAGCTCCAGCACAGAGGAAGTAAGACTGGCTACTGCTAGTGCCATGCCTGGGGCCACTTAGCAAGAGGTACAGGGGCAGGGGGCTTACTGAGACCAGCTGTTGCTTGTTTGATAGGATTTAGGAAGGTGTGAAGCATGAGCAATGACCAGCCATTTACATGGAAAAGCCACAGTTAACAGTTTGGGTGGGACAGAGTCTCACAGAATCTCAAGAGCAGGGGCAAACAGTGTTCGCCAGGTCAACAGAGTGTCAGTTCTGGCACCTGCCTGCTGGCTCTGTGGTTCTGTTGGGGGAAGGCTCAGAAAAAGGACAATGGCCTCTGCCTGCCTTTTTCTCTGGGAGACAGTTGTCCCCCAGCTCCTGCCTTCATGCCAGACATTTCAGTTCCTCCCTGTCTGCCACTGGTGACTTTCAGGCTGCTACCCCAGTGCTGGAGCTCAGAGAGTGTCTGTGTAGGTGAGTCCATGTGTGGGTTGTTTAAGGTGAACTGCTTGGGACTACAGAAGTTTCTTCCACTGACTCAATGCCCACTGGTTTTTGCAGCCAGAAGTAATGGGGCACCAGAACCCCGGGCTGGGGGATCTGATGTGGGGCTGGGATTCCTCACTCCTGAGATATCCCTCCCAAATTTTTATCCACTACATATGGGTGTGGAACCAGCCCTTTCCACATTTGCACCCCTCCTAACAGTGTGGATGGACATGATTTCTTTAATTCTGCAGTTGTCAGACTTCCATTCAACTTGATTTCTGATGGTTCTGAGTGATGGCTGTTCTATATTTTAGTTGTTATTTTGATGTGATTGTCCAAGGAGGTGAGCCATGTTTTCCTATGCTACCATCTTGACTGGAAATCTGCCCTTATAATATTTTTAAAAAGTAATAAGGCAAAACCAAACCCCCACCCCACCCATTCCAAACCAAATCAAGCCAAACAAAAAGCCTAACATGAATGTAAGTACTTAAAGGACAATCACTATTTGTTTAAAAAGGAAAAATGGTAATGCAGCTATTAGTTACATCTGAGGAAAAAATTTATAGAAGTTATCTAAATTTATGTATGTTTCACATTTAAAACACACATCTCAACATTTTCTGGTTTTCTAACCAAAGGTTTGATTCAGAATACCTGCCATTTTTTTCAATCTCTCTGATGAATTTATTGTCACTGAAAGCTATTTCTTCTAGTGTAGCAACAGGTATATCAGATATAATAAACTAGATATAGTTTAATACTCCATCTAGATCTAATAGTAGATTAGTAGATCTAGTAGATCTAATACTAGATCTAATAGTAAATTAGATCTAGCCTGATGTTTTAAGCAGCTTCTTATAAGCATGGTTAGTAGAGTAACAAAGAGTGCCTCTTCACTCAGTTATATTTCTTTGCTATCAAAAGTAGAATTTGTTAAATTGCCAAGAATAATATGTACTCAATGATACATTTTACTAGAATTAGCAATAACTGTATTTACACAAGCAACTTAGAGTAAGATTCAGAAAAAACCATAGATCTGGTGAATTAAATCTATTTTATCTTTCAAATTTTCTTTTTATATTTCCTGAATATAAGCACTGGAACAATTTTGTCTAAACTGCCAGTCTCATCATATCATTCATGTACACAAAATTCTTAATATCTTTCTATGACTTTAGGAAAAATACAGACTCCTTAGCTGGCATTAAGATTTGTCTTCAGTGTGGCAGCCCCAAATCTTTCTTGCCAGCTGCATCTCCGACTGTTACCCTACATGAACCTGTATTTAAGATCAAATGGGTTACTGAACAAGTCTTGTGATTTTCTGCCTCTACGAATGTTCATGCCATCTTCTCTACCTAAAAAGCTTTTGCCAGCTTTTCCTGCCCAGTCAATTTTACTTTTCTCTAAAAATTGGATTAACATCTCATGTTCTGTTGAAAGACTTCTCTCTCAGCCCATCTTGAGTCAATCTTTTGAATTCCTATGGCAAAAAACATTCATCTTCCCAGTTCTTACTGGTGATGTTAGGTTGTGAGACGTGTCACCAGTTGTTACCACTAATCATTAAAGCTAAATATTATAAAGTTTAAACTAATTAATTGAAGCAATTTTAAGATTCCTTCCCACATTAACTCCACCATTCATCACCAGAGTCCTGATGGGCTTTCTGGATGGGGTGCTACCTCTCTACACATAGCACTGGTGATCACCCACATGTCCCACTGTATGATTCCAAGTGCAGTACCTCACCATTAACTCATTCTGTCTGTTAACCCAGCCCACAGGTCTCATACACACCAGAGGCTTGTGAGACATAGAGAGCCCTTCTACCAGGAGAAAGGGAAGGGGAGGAACTTTGAGATGACTCTAAATCTTTAACGGGCCTCGGCCTCGTAGCTTCAGCAGTTACCTATGAGTTACAGTCTGGGTGTAGAGATATGCAGGAGATAACAGTGAAACCACAAGAATAGGGAGGGATGGAGGGATAATAGGGATCACTGTGTAATGAATAATCCTTGTTTGGGAAAACACAAGAGACAATCCCCATCCCCACCTCTACTTAGGGACACCCAGAAATAGTTGGGTGGAATTTGAGAGTGGTCAAATTTCCCAAAATTGAAGGTGACAGCAGAGCCAGAGAAACGCCATTTTTACCATTACTGTGACACTATTTTACTTCAGACAGGTGTGGCCAGAGACAACAACATGGGTTATATTCAGATGTGTTTATTTGCCATTTTAAGGCACACAGGAATAATGGATAAAAATAGTTGTATTTAGGAGAAGGAATTATGGGTAATTTTGTGGTAACAGTTTAATAACAAATGTATACGGTTATTATTAAACTGTTACCACACAAGAAATATTAGAAATTAAAAAGGTTACTAAACTGTTACCATACAACCACACACACACACACACACACACACACACATACATACTATGCATATTTATATATACATATAGTTAAAGGCACATATTGTTCACACAGGCCTGGAAACAATTTCTGACTGAACACCCCATTGGTCACTGAGGACTTACACGCTTGGGACCATTGGCCCCTTCAGATTCTGCTAGCAAAAGCTAATGTAGTTGGAAGCAGAGGAAGTAAAGAGTTATTTTAGGACCTGAGTATGGAGAAGAAAGGCAAGGAGTCACTTCCTGCACACCAAGAAAAAGATAAAAGAAGACGGCAAATAATACAACCTCTCCAGACATCAAGGTCAGCTTGGGGTAAAATCGGGTTATAAATGGAAAAGGTCTAATGCCATTGCATTTTTATCTCCTTGGACCTCATTTTCTTCCATTTCTACTTCATATCTTTATTAAAATTTATGAAAGTATGTTTCATTTCTTTGCATCTCGTAATTCTGTTTCTTGGAACTTCCTTAGCACAAAAGTTCATTCCCTGCATGTTTCCTAGATATCAGTCTGGCTTTTTATTGCCAAGCCCTGAATGGGGGTTCCTGGAACCCATGCAGTGCCCTGTGTATGCCCTCAGAAGATTCCTCCACATTAAGCTGGCCATGAACACACTGGCCGCCTAAACCCCTGGCTGCCACTTTATCTTGCCCTACAGATGGTCATCTACCAGACATGCGCTTTGGTGCAAACCCTGGCAATCTGTACAATTTCATGAAAGGCATAGCCTCCCTTCTCAGGTGGACTTAACTACTCTCACCCCTGAGAACATGCTGTCCTCTGATCTATATAACTCATCTGATCTCAGGAAGGCCTGGGAACATTGCATCCTGCCCCAATTACAAAAAGCAGAATGTGGGTGAGGTCAGTCCCAGGCCCTCCTTGCTGGGCCTACTGCTTTGTGGAAATTTCTGGGGTTCACCATGATTTAATCAGCAGCCTCTTCAGACTTCATGAAAATCATTCCAGTAAGCTCAGGCTGTAGCCTTCCACAGGTTACATGACTCCCTTACCTCCACCCCAAGTGGCTTGCTAAATCTCAGACTTCTCTGATGCAGTTACTAAGAAAACCTCACCTGGGCTGCAGTGGTTCTTCAGAGCCTATGAGAAACCCTTCGTTTTGTTTTTACCTGGTCTATACACTACCCCAGATGAGCACAGGTATCACAGCCTGACTAATGTTGAGGGATCTTTTGAGGGCCTAATAAAGACTTTGGTCTGGGGTTCAGATTTCCACCTATTGGGCCTTTGTGGTTAATTCCCAATATCTTGAAGAAGTGTCAAGGCTGTTTAATGTTGTAACATTGCCAGATAAATGGCTTTCTGTTAAACACCTAAAGCATGCAGGATCTGATTAATCCCACTGTGACCTTGACTTTTTGGGACTAGACAGACCACACTAGAGTTTACAGAGACACCACACCCACTATGAAACACTATGGCCTCAAGTTATGCAGTAGATGAGTCTTCTTACATTTAAATGTGCATGTGAATCACCTGGAGATTTTATGAAAATGTAGATTCTGATTCAGCAGATCAGAATCTGGGTGGGGCCTGAGATCATATATTACCAGCAAGTTCCCAGATGATGTTAATACAGCTGGTCCGGGGGCCACATTTTGAATGACAATACTCTGAAAGAAGCAGAGCAAGTGGAAAACATTCCAGAACTTAATTCCAAATTATGTCCTTCTATGAGCACAATTTTCCTGCAGCTGGAAAGGAAGCTTCCTTTAAGAAAAATGGTAATGGCCTTCATCCACTTGGCCTCTATAATCTTCTCCAAGACAGATGACATTTCTTTGTGAGCAAGCAGAGATCACGGAACTGGTTAGTGTCCTAGAGGAACACAGACATATGTCAGTATTTCCCCCTCACTCCACATACACACCATCAAATACCTAAACACACCTCATTTCTCACCCACCCACCTAGTGATACTGACTGTGAGTCAGCTCTTTAGCCCTAGGACAGGGCAGAAGGGATGATGGTGAATTGTTCAGTGACTGGATAATGCTTACTTCCACACACCTGAGATTTTCAGAAAAGGTAAGAGGGTTCTTTTCTATCTCTGCCTATTGTCCAGGTGGTAGTTGGCAGCTCACTGGCCTGGGCACTGTGGGAATCAGAAATAAAGAAAATCTTATCCCTACTCTCTAGACACCTCTTGTCTAGTGAGGAAGCCACACATGGGCAAAAAATGGTGGAACAAGATACTAACTTTTCTAGTAGTACAACGACAAATGTCTGTTTTGAACATACCTGGTGAGAAGGTAGGGCTCAGGTTTGGGAAAGGACTAGAAAAAGCTTCAGGGAACAGGGGCATGGAGCTAGGACTTTTGTAGGTCAGGAAGAATGCACAAGAGGGAGTGTGAACTAGACTCCCTCTTGTCACGACATGAGGGACGGCTGGGAAGAGAGAGCAGCTCCAAAGAGGAGTACTCAGCACCAAGGTTTTCCAAAGCACGTGACACAGGGAAGGTCATTGAAAATGGAGCAAAGGCTCTTGCTTAAAATTAGATAGCCTGACTGGATGCCTCAGTTGGTTAGAACACTGTCCCCACACATCAAGTTTGTATGTTCGATCTCCAGTGGGGGCACATACAAGAATCAACCAATGAAGGCATAAATAAGGTGGAAGAACAAATTGATGTTTCTCTTTCTCCCATCCCCTCTCTCTCTAAAATCAACAAATAAAACATTTTTTAAAAAATCAAAAATTAGATAAATATTTGGTCAGATGGAATTCCCACTAAGGTATGAGGATTTTCTCTTCTCACTTTTAATATTTCTCTGAGTAATTTTATAAGTCTTTCTAGAAAAGTTAAAGATAGGTAAAAAGAGAGTTGATTGCTATAATGAAAGGAAATTTATGCTTTCTCAAAGGTCTTTGCACCAGAAAGACATCAAAGCCAGCCCATAGTGCTCCAGGGACAGACCTGTTGTCTAGGGTCAGCTGCAGCATTGAAAGGGGACTACTTTTTATCTAGTGGCCCAAACCCACAAGTGTGAGATCCATTCCAAGCATCTATAGTCTCTACAGATATGGAGTCATCATGGCCTATACAAGTCATTTAGTATAGCCTCCTCTGTCCTCACCCAGGTCCCAGTCCCTTAGTTTGGTTACTGGAGAATATTGATCCAAGTATAAAAACGTCAAATGGGCAATATTACACAAAAAAACTAACTCATACTACAGTGTAAATAATTCCTCAAAAAATGTCAGTGATGCTTGCTGCTGCTGCCCCTGTGTCCAATTTGATAGATGAGAAGAATTGACAAAGGAACCGTGGGGAGCAGGAAGAGCAGGGGCGGGGTAGGGAGTGGTTTGTCCCTGAGAGGAGAGACAAATACAGGAAGAGGCTGTTGGAGCAGCAGCTGCCTTTGATTTTACTTGTTTACCTTCTCCTGGGAAGGGGCAAATGGGAACTGCTCATGATATTATTTTTAGAGCTCTTTTCAAATAGTTTGGCTAGACAGGGCTGTGGTGCTGTTTGACTAGAAAGAATGTTTAATCTGTTTAGCTTTCTTACAGAGGGCTTTCTTCCTAGGTGCCCAGCATACTACGTTAAACACTCTGAAGAAAGAAATCCCATATCAGTGCCTCCTGAGTGAGGTGGGTGACTCCTCAAGCACCATGTGGGTCCCTGGCATGGTCTTCTTCTGGTGCCAGCTGGGGTGCTCTGTTTTACTGTTTTCCTGCTGCCCTCTGTATTTCCAGGGTCCCTTACTATTTGCTAAATATTTGCATTATTCAGAGAGAACCTAAGGATTCCTTTTAAACTATGAAAAAGGTATTTTCAGATGAGGAGGCTGACAGATAGTGAGGCAGAGCCATTATAGAGCTGGTGAAGACTGGAAAGAGGTAAGAGTGGATATGACAGAGGTGGAGGGGCAGTGATCAAGGATTTTACAAAAGACAGGCCCAGTTCTCATCCTGGCTTCTTATGAGTTATGCAAAAGTTAGACATGTTAGCTCATCTCTCTGGACACAGTTTATTTCTCTATAAAGAGATAAAAAACAGTTAATGTCATTGTGAAGATTTAAAGGAGATAAAGAATGTAAAGCACTGAGTCTGGTCCTTAGTAGGTGCTCAGTCCTTTCCTTTCAATGTCTATCCTCAAATCTCCCTTCTAATCACCCAATTTCCTCCTTCATAGCCCCCTTCTACTTCCTTTTGGAAGGGTACCTCAATCTCCTCTGTTGCTCAAAGATCCCCTTCTTCTAGAAGGGGGAGTTCTCATCTGTGGGAAGACAACCACAATGAGGATATGTTAAGGTCGAAGCTCCTGAGTCCCTTCAGCTTGGGGGCCTTCTCTTTCCGGAAGAATAACTCCTAAGCTCCTCTTAGGAGTTATTTCCTCTTTCCTGATGCCCAGGGGATGTACAGGGCCCCTTACCGTAAGTCCAGGCATAGTGGCTCAGGCTGGCACTGCTTCAAATCTAAGCCAGAGACCGTCTTTCCCTGGGTACCATGCCCAAAAAGGCTCTTTACACTTTGTGTATGTTAAAACCTCAGTCAGGGGTGTCCAACCTTTTGGCAGCTCTGGGCCACACTGGAAAAAGAGTTGTCTTGGGCTACACATTAAATACATTGCAACATATAATCACAAAAAAAATCTCATAATGTTTTAAGTAAATTTACAATCTTGTGTTGGGCCACATTCATAGCCATCCTGAGCTGCATGTGGTGTGTGGGCTGTAGGTTGGACACCCCTGGAAGGTTAAGCATCCAGGCCTGAAGGGAAAAGTCCTAGAAAGACTGTCAGCTGCTTTTTGTTCGGACTCTGAGTTCTCCTATTAGGGTAAGGTACAGTTCTCTCTCTTTTTTTATTTGGTAAAATATAAATAACATAAAATCTACAGTTTAAACCATTTTTAAGTAAAAATTCAGATGGTTGTGGAACCATCACCATGCTACATCTCCAGAACTTTTTCATGCCATACTGAAACCCTGTGCCCATTAAATAATAACTCCCTGTTCCCCTTCCCCCACAACGCTGGTGACACTATTTTACTTTCTGTGTCTATGTATTTTACTATTCTAGGTACTAGAATCCATATAAATGGAATCCATATAAATGGAATCATGCAATATTTGTCCTTTTGTGTCTTTTAAAGGAACAAAATATTTATATTATAGATTTACACTACTAAGTATTCAGCTGTTACATGAACACATGTGTAAAAGTAGGTCTAGAATTCTGTGTTACAGTTCTATTTATAGATTAGATAATTAAAAAAAATAAATGATCAAACTAAACTTAAAAAGCCACAAAATCTTATATAATTAAATTTAATGTGAGAGATGATATTTTGCTAAAACAAATCCCTAATGTTGTTTAATAATTGAAAGAGTTTTTGTTCTAGTCCTATATTTAATTTTTGTCTCCTTTTGGCTTGAATCACTGTAATGAAGAGAAACCTGTTTGCATGAGTTATAGGAAATGTAACATCAAAGCTTAGTTTGACAGTAGAGGGCAAGAGGACCACACACTTAACCATAATGATGCCAGCAAACAATTCTTGAGGACCAATATTAATGAGGTATTACTAAAAAATAATGCAAAATTATTTTTTCTTCAAGATGAGATTAGTATTGTGATGTTACTGAAATCTAAATTAAAGGAAGCATCTAATTTTTATTAGAGCTGGGAATGGGAAAATGCTTTATTGTAATTTCCTACTATACTTGCTGCTAATGAACTGTTAACAAGTTGATACATACAAAGATAAGCTCTGATCAATAGAAGCTGGATATGAAATCACCTCCTGTGGCCAGGTCCTCTTGAATCCAGCATGCTTATAAAACTGTTCCAATTATCTAGTGCTATGAAACAAGCCATCCCTAAATGAATGGCTTAAAATATTAACATTTATTTTGCTCAAAAATCTATGATTTTGGCAAGGATTGGTGGGGACAGCTTGTCTCTGCCCCACTAGGACTTAACTGGGGGTGGCTTGAAGACTGAGAGCTGAAATCATCTAATGCATAGGTCAGTAAACTTTTTCAGTAAAAGACCATTTAGTAAGCTATTTTTGCCTTTGTAGACCACATGATTTCTGTCAAAACTACTAAAACTCTTCATGGTAGTGCAAAAGAAGTCACAGACAAATAAATAGGCACACAGTCATGTTCCAAAAAAAGTTTACGTATAAAAGTAGGCAATAGGTCATATTTGACCCACAGGTCAAAATCTGCCCACTATTGATTTAAAAGTTTGCTCTCTCACATGTCTGGCAGTTGACAATGGCTGCTGACTGGGACCTTACCTGGGTCTTCCAGCAAGAATACCTGCTTGTGGCCTCTCCCTGGGGCCTGACCTTTGTCACAACATAGAGCTATGTTCCAAGGGCAAGTGTTCAGAGAGAAAGAGCCGGGAGGAAGCTCCATGTTTTTTTATGACCTAGTCTGAAAAATCATGTGGCCTCATTTCTACCACATTCTATTTGTACAGTAAAAGCAGTTGCAAAGGCCCACTGTTGTTGAAGGGAGGAAATACAGACTCTACCTCTTGATGTGATAGGTAGTGACAAGGTTCTGGGACAGCATGTAGGACCAGGAATATTGCTGAGCCCATTTTGTACAATACAATCTCTAGGTACTGAAATTTCATGGAGCATTCTAAAACCAGCCATCCAGATAATTCAGAACAAGCTAAGAATTATTTTTATATTATCACAAAAAGTAAAAAGCCAAATTTAAAAAAAAAATCTCAGAGAGATCTTGCACTTCTCTAAAATATTTTCTGCATTTGAGAAAATTCCTCCCAGCCCTTACACAGTCCAGTCCAACTTTCTAGAGGGAAGGTCAAAGTCTTGTATTTAGAAGCTGTGTGCCTTTGCTGCAAGAGTCCTCTTCCCAGACCTCCCTTGGGAAGCCATAGTTCAAGGATTTGCTGCCGGTCATATATGTGTCTTTTCCTCAGAGACACTGCAAACAGATCCTAATTGTTTTTCTCCATTTTCAGCTGGATTATGGCTCTTCAGCAGCCTCTTCACGGCAGTGTGAAAAAAGATTCTCTTCCTTTATGATTGTCTGGAGTTCTGGTTGACATGACTTAGCTTTGTGGATCACCTTCCAAAAGTCTTTCTTAGGATTTTTCTTGGTGCCCAACCTGGAGGACTAGATCTGATGCAGGCTACCAGCTGATAGAAGAGAAAACATGAAAACTCTTTCCTGCTTAACCATTTGGCCTCTCTTTCCTGATTATCTGAACAAATAGATATTAAGTATGCTGCCCACTGTGACAAAGCGTTGCTGAGACCTTCATTCAATACTTTTAGTGATGAAAGAAGACGGAGGAAGCATGTCTTCTTGTATGGAATACCCCCCCATTCAGAAAATCTGTGATGGTTGAATTAAGATACCGTATCTGAAATCTCTAGCGGACCATGCAAGCACATAAAAGACCTCAGTGAGTAAAAAACAAAATGTCAGGCAGACTTGTGGTAATAGCCTATACTTCTATACCAGTGTTGTCTTCTTTTTGTGTTCTTGAGTGTTGAGCTCCTTACAGTTGGTCCGGGGTCAGAGGGCAAGAGGCCCATTTAGTGTGGGGTTTCAGAGACCTTTACTGAGCAGCTGGAAGAGAAGCACCAATATATCCTGAAAGTGGGGAGACACTTGGTTAAAAGCTATTTTGTTTTTTCTATCACATTTGGTAACTAAGAGGCTAAGCTATGCACTTTCCTTTTCTCCTGTACATCCTGGTAAGGGGCCTCTATCTTAAGATGCTTTTTTTCTTTCCTGCTGTTCATTCTCCTATTGAGAGTCAAACCTCTCTATGACTCATGTAGTTGCTGTAGAGATAGTTCTGATGTCAAGAGCAGAGGCCATTGATTTGACAGGAGGAGAGCAATGACTATTCAGAAACAAATCTCCTCTCATTATGCAAATACCCCTAATTAAGAAATCCAGAGACAGATTCTGTGCCATTGCAACATAATTTCCTTGGATTCAGAGAGTTCTAGGAACTGCTGCAGGCTATCAAGATTTCTTGATTTTTCTGGATTAAACAACTTTATTCTGAGTTTCCTTGAACAAAAGTGAATTTAATTTTTTCCATTGGCTAGGTGTGGGCCTAGTGACTGAGAGATAGGTCTGAACAACAGCAGAGTTCCTGCCCTCAAGGAATTTCCAATTGAGTAAAATAATCTTTAAGTGGTAAACCCTGAATGGTATGTGGATCCTGATTTTTTTTGTTTGATTTTCTAAAAATTTTTTTATTTTAGTTTATTCAGTACACTTTCTATCCTTTATTCCCATTCCAGCCTGCCCACCCATTCCTCCCCTCCTCCCTCCCCTTTCCAACCCCCCTAGTTTTGTCCATGTG
>JAPYXV010002138.1:0-13412 GCA_028533065.1 Trachops cirrhosus
AAGAACTTATGACACATGGACATGAACTAAATGGGGGGAATGTGGGTGGGAGAGGGTGTTCAGGGTGGAGGGGAATGAAGGGGGGATAATAGGACAACTGTAATAGCATAATCAATAAAATATATTTTAAAAAAAGAATGTGGAAAAGCTGGAAATCTCATATAGTACTGGAGGAAATGTAAAATTTTTCAACCTCTTTGGAAAACAGTTTCTAAAACAGTAAATATAGGCCTACTATATGACCAGCCATTCCACTCCTAGGTATTTATCCAAGAGAAATGAAATCACATATCCGCACAAAGACATAAATGAATATTCATAGTAGCTTTACTTGTTATAGCCAAAAACTGGAAACCAGCTAACTGTCCATCAATAATAAGTAGATAAAAATTGTGGTATATTCTTACAGTGGAATACTACTCAGCAATATAAAGGAATGAACTACAGATACACATAACAAAACAGAGGAATCTAGAAATAATTATTCTGAGTGAAAGAAGCCAAAAAAACCCCAAGATTTCAATTATATAAAATGCTCAAAAATGCAAACTAATCTATACTGACAGAAAGCAATGGTTGCCTGAGGGTAGTGGAGGAACATGAGGAAATTTTTGCAAGTGATAATTATACTCATAACTTGATTTTGCTGATGGTTTCACAGGTACATAGAAATATATATTATTTATATATCTTAGTATATATATTTATGTCTTAATTTATTACTCCTGATAGTTATCTATGGATGTTAGAATTCTGGATGCTTTTATTTTCTTTTTTATATTTTTTATATTCCATGTTTTCCATAATGATCATATAATCCTTTTATAATAAAAATATTATCTTTAAAATAAATGTTTAATGAAAAGGCTAATTTAAAAGATCTTATAAATACTATAAACATTATAAGTATCAAATGCTTAATATATAGTAAGGATACCAAGAGGAAATATGTGCCTAAATATTGACATGGCTATAGAAAAGATTTTAGAAGTCAGCTAATCCAGAGAAAAGGGAATGAAGGAGAGCTTAGCAAATAATTAATTTTCTTTAATAATGCTCTCAGTTCAGCTTTGATATCATCTACCACAAGGCTTTGCCTTCTCCTCACATAGCATAATTACAAGGGAATAGAGGTTATTCTACTGCACCAGAGTAAGTCAAAGCAGCCTCTTGTAATTTACCCAGAAAAATCCAGGGTGCAGCAGGGATTAGTCAAACAACTGCAGGCTTTGTTATTTGTGCACTATTCTGATGGGCACTGAGGGATGGCAAGGACAGTCTGACCTTGACAGCAGCAACAGGCAGGCTTTAAAAGCAAGTGGCAGTGCCCTGCTGCTCCCAACTCTGGAATGCATGAAAAGTCTTCATTAACCTCTTGAAATAATATCACCCTTTGGAGACACTGCTACCTTTCTAAAACTACTTTCATTCCCCAAGTATTGACTGCAGCCACAGAACAAACTTAATGACTTTGAATTGATTCACCTTTGAAGAAAGTTCTGGTTCCGTGAAATCCCACAAATTTCCTAAGAAGAAGAGGGACACCTTATAGATAGTTGCAGACTCTGAATTATTAAAGGTGGATGGGATCCACTCACAGCCCTTTGGATCCAGGGACTCCTCTTCTCATTTACATTTGCATATTCCTGGCTACCATCACTAGCCAGATATATGTGGAAGAGGTGGGAGCAATACCACTGACCTCAAGGTAACTAAAAGGCCAACTGGAATTTGGAAGACCTGGATGTTTTTCTCTTTCGAACAAACACCCATGTTAAAAGTTAGCCTTACCTCTCAACAAATCATTTCACCAACCTCAGTTTGTCTCATCACTTCTAAAATGGAAAAAAAAATTGTATACCTCAAAGTGCTAGAAATTAGGAAATCAATATCCCTTCCTCCCTCGCTTTCACTCCTCACAAATCTAGCCTAGCTCACAAAGTTTACTAGCCAAATGGCAAGCTTCTTTAATAGCTAATATTTAACCTCCTTTCAAAATGTCAAATAAAAACAGAGCTCTAAAGTCAAGACTGTGCTTCCTTCTTGTAGCTTCTCTTTGAAATGCAGACAGGCAGACCTGCAGTCAAGGTCACCTTGATAAATGACATCAGGTGCTGGGCCTGATGGCGAATCTGCTGAAGAGGAGGTTCTGTTCAGTCACATTCCTTATAGGGAAAGGCCCCTTTTCCCTTCTTACAGATTTGTGAGACAAGCAGAGAGGAGAGGCAGATTCTTGCCTTGGAGAGTGGAGACAAGAATTCTACCCATTGTGGTGTACTTGGCTCAGTAGATTTATACTCACCAGTTAGGAGGCTGAGCAAAATGTGGTCAGAGAGACAAGAACTACCAAGATCTGAGGTGGTCCTACAAACAACTGGGTTGGACACAAACCTTAAAGGCCTTGGTTTACTACAAAGCTCAAAGAAAACATTTTCAGCAAATGTTAGTAGAGAACCTCAATCTGGGGAGATGTGAAGGGAGGCAGAATTCCCAACTCTCCTCAGTTTCCGATAGGAGATAGGCTCAGGCTGGTGACGACAGAGAGATCCTGCCAGGTTGCCAGAAGGCCCGTCACTGTGAAATCTAAATAATTGCTCTATGTAGTTGTAAAAACTAACATTGGTTAGCCACATCGGCTGGCTCTAGCATCCAGTTCTAAGTGATCTGATCTATAACCCCATGGGTGCTGTCTTGCTTTATTGTCTAGAGACATTACAATAATGGATGAGCAGTAACCTGACAGTTATGACAAGACCAGTCCATGTGATGGCCCAGGTATCTCTGAAGCCTAAGAAAAGTTGAGCATAATAGACCTAGCCCCTTTTATATTATTCCCATTTCACAGAAGATGAAATCAAGGCAGAGAGTGGTTATAAAATCCCCCAATATCTGAGCTAGTATGTTCTAGAGACAAAAATTGAATCCAGCTGACAGAATTCAAAACTTCCTATTGACCATTGCACTATGCTATATTGTAAAACTACCTGTACATGTTTCTGAGGAAAAATACACTATGCAGATCAAAACAAAGAGTGACCTTTGCTCTGGTTAAAAGAAAATTCTCCTCCACTCATTTTGTTACCTAAAGCTACAGACTTAGAATTAACAAGAGGCTGAGACATCATCTTGTCCAATCTCCAGTCCAGAGCATAAATCCTTTCTATAACCCCCCAACAGATCATACATCTCCTAGTACTGCCACAAATACCACAACCAGTAAGAGACTGCATTTATGGAGCATACACCCTATGTGTGACTCTCTTTCATTTAAGGTATCACATTTAGTCCCTATCAGGGAAGAACCATGGAATTCCCTTTTTCAGACTTAAAAAAATTTAAGGCTTAAAGGGTCACACACCTTGGCTGGGAGAGTTAAGACTGTCACCTATTAGAAAGAGGTCTAAAGGTAGAAATCGGGATGGAAGCCTTTTCCAGGGAGGGGCGGCTGTCACCTGAGCCCTGTATTGCGGCACTTGTGCTCGGCAGGGTTGCTGCTGGTGTTCTTTGACCTTCAGTTCATTCTTTGTGTGAGCTGCCTTTTCTCCTCCTTTCTTTATTTAATCTGATTGTTTCATCTTTTATTTAACAGATATTTAATGAATGCCCACTGTGGGCCAGAAACTAATATAGGCACTAAGGATAAAGCAGTAAGCAAAATAGAATTCCTTTACTCATGAAGCCTCCATTCTGTTTGAGGCAAGAGGAGAAATACATGAGAAAAACAGAGGGGCAGGGATGTGAAGAGAAATAGAGAGAAAAAGACCTACATCTAAGTATTTCTATCCATCCATTTGACCAATCATTGATTGACCAATCAATCCATGGATAGGTAAATAGGCCACACGGGTAGAGAGAACCAGAAAAGGAGAGGGGGAAGGGAAAAGTTTTGGTGATGAGTGTTATGATGAGAAAACAAAGCAGACTAAGAGGAATTGAGAGTGATGGAGTATAAGGAGGGGTGTGGAATTCAATATCACATGGTAATAAAAGTCTTTGCAATAGAGTCACCAGCAAGCAGAGACTTTAAGTGGGTCATTCATGTACTTTTGGGTTCCTATATCAGGAAGAAGATGGCGTCAATATATTTCATCTTAACATTCTCAAAGAAGTCCCTACATATCCCCATTCATTCATTTTGGAGTATCTTAGTAGTTTCATTACCCTAGAATTGGCAGAAGACACAAAGATGAAGAACAAAAATTAGGTGTCTTGAGTCAGGTTTTCTGGGAACCTGACTCTAAGACTGAGATGTGTGTGCAGGAAGAAGTTGCTTTCCCCAGAGCAACTTCTGGGGAGCAATGTTGTAAGAGAGTGAGCAGAATAACATGTCAACTGGTCCAACAGGGAGTTCTGGAGCTGGGCTGGCTCTACAGAGGCCAGGACAGAACTTGGAATTCCTTCCTGTATCACTCAGTTATTGCATGCAGCCTATCCCCAAGGACAGAGAGAACCTGGCTAGGCTGCTCCTTTCAGCAAAGGGCAATTGAAGGCAACAGACTCCAATAACAATAGTAGCCAGCACTCCCAGCATCTGTGGAAATGAGTGAATGAATGCCTTGGCACCAGAAGGATGTCTGGGCAGTACACCACAGCACCTACCACACTGACTGCCCAGTGCTTTACCAGTAGGCAGTGTTACATGAGGGTTAAGAACATCTTGAGTTGGAAAGCCTGGGTAAAACTTGTCTTCACCATTTAACAGTTGTATGGCTATGGGGAAGTCATCTAATTTGCCTGTGCCAGCATTCCCTTGTTTGTAAAATTAAGGTAATAATGGCATGCATTTTCTAGGGTTATTCTTAAGATTAGATGAGTGGGTGAATGTAAAATGCTTACAAAAACACCTTGGAGAGCATCAGACAAATAATAGGGTATGCTTTCTCTTATTCTCCAAACACTCCCTGTACCTATTACTACTTCCATTTTAATAAACAAGTTTAGATAACTCACTAAAGGGACTTATGTATAGTTGCCTACTCAGCATTTCTTCCCCTTTGCTGCTTTGCAATGTATGTGATTTGTAATAGGACTGGTCCCACCCCTCAAGCTCCAAACTGGGACATGAATTGGGCCTGGCCAATCAGAGCAGTGCATCCCTGGTCACAAGTCCTAGAATCAGCATCCAACCTAAATCGTGAAATAAAGAAACTCTCTCCTAGGTTTCTGAACTTGTATATAAACTTGTATGAAAGCTTGTTCTTTTTCCCTGAAAATCTTATCTATGAGGATTGTGTAAAGATCCTAGGAATTCTCTTTTCCAAATTTTGGAGAGAGCTGGCCTAAGAAATGAAGCCAACCCAAAAGAAATAATGCCTAATGTCTATGATTGAGTTCCTGGATCCTGCCACGCCTGAAAGCAGTATTCTGGGTTTTGTAAGAACAGGAATTAAGAAATTCCTTTTTTGAGTTGGATTTGAGTTGGGATTTTTCACTGGCAACAATTAGCTAGGTCAGCACAGCTGAGAGCAAAAACCCAAGAGAAAAATCAGGAGTCCTCTCCCCATCCCTTTCCACTCTCCCTCAGGCTGTGTTCAGTTTACTTCCTAACCCTGAGGAAGAGTGTCCTTAGTGTCCCTTTCAAACTTCCTTCAGCCATATAATGTCAGTGTTTTGAAAAGAATTAGCCTGAACAGACTTCTCCCCCTAGCCTACTTCTTTAAGTTCGTGAAACTCACCCACACATTAAGAACTACTTTGTGGTTCTTAAACTTGAGCATGCATCAAGATCACCTGAAGGACTAATTAAAACACAGATTACTGATTCCTACATCCAGTGTTTCCAATTCAGATGGTCTGGGCCTGGGCACGGGAACTTAATTTCTAACAAGTTCCCAGGGCTTTACTTATGAGGCCATATAGTAAGAAGCTAGGAAAATTCCTGGAACATGGAATGGGGAAACTGAGACAAGATAAATAAACAAGGCCAAACAATTTGAACAACTAACAGACAGCTAGTGAATTGCAAGACTTTGTCATCCCCAACCAAGGACACTTGAGAACAAATGTTTTATATCTGTCCTCCTAACTGGAGAATAAATAGCTTAAATCACCCTGGTCACAGACATAGAAAACAGAGACCCAGTTAATGCCCTTCATGCCAGTCAAACCTAAGGACAGATGAAGTCAGAGGAATAAATAACAGAAACCTGACTACAACTAGACAAACCCAAAATAAAAGTAAAGCAGTGAAGTTGACTGGAGAATGATCCCAAACTCCCCTAGATGCTCATTTTGATGAATCAATATACTGAAGGACACACCTGGAAAACTAATGAATATTCTGTTAGGACACCCCCCCACACACACCTCCCTTAGGATTCCCGCATGCAGAAGAGAGATAAAAATCCTCAAGATAAAGGATGCCAGCACAGGCTCACTCTAGAGCACACCCATGCCTGTTCTCAGCATGAACTTTTTCACTTTCCTTCTCCTAAACTCTAAGGGTTCCCGGGAGACTTGCAACCAGGAGAGCAGCAGGCAGCCTTCCGGCCTCCCCCACCCAATGCTGTCTCCAAGGCCCCCTTTTCTTCTGACTTCCCTGCCTAACAGCAGACCTCTGCCTTGGCTCACTTCTGTCCTATAACGTTTCTAGGGAGCCAAAGCAGAGCACCGCTTAAGCCACAGGTGGCAAACACAAGGCCCACCACCTTGCTTTATCCAGCCCGGCACCTTGTTTCTACCCAGCAGCAGCGAGGAACTCCTTGCCCCAGTTAAGGAGTAGTTACATTTATGCGGTCCTAAAATTACATTCGTCACTTTGAAGGCAACTATGAGGCTGAAGTGGCCCCTGTTGAAAATGAGTCTGACACCCCTGGCTAGGTTCTCCCCTGTTGCTTCTTCTACCCTAAGTCCTTCCTTTGTTTCACTGTCCCCAACCTTAATAAGTGATCCCTCATGGCCACTTGGTTGTGAAATCTTTCCTGCATGAAGGCAAGAACCCACAAACTACAAGCCGGCCTGAGGCAAACCCATTCCAGGCCTGGTCAGCAACACTTGGATGCTGCTGGTCCTTGACCCAATATAAGAAACCACTGCATTGCTTGACAGAGCTTCTTTATCCCACACTGAAGTAAAGAAATCAATAAACTCAAACCCATTTTTCATCTTTATAAAGATGATCTCCCACATGACCCCAGTGCGTATTTGATGACTCACAGCTGCCTGCCTGTTTGACACATATTGAGACAGAAAGCCAGCTGGATGCTTGTTGTGAAAGCTTGGTTGCCATGGGATTGTATGAGCTGTCACCCTGAGAAGCCCAGGCTAGGCTCTTCGCTACTTTAGGAATCAAGCCAGCAATTCTACAGGGGCAGGGAGAGAGAGGTGAGATTTTGATTTTAAAGAAAATTCTTGAATTGAAGTTCCTGTCCCAAACATTATCATGTTACTACATGAAAAACAATAACAACTTTGCAAATGCTTTTCAAAAATCATTAAACACACAAAATACTCTTTTCTAACATACATGATTGTCTGCCAACGTGAAAGCCAGGGGCCACAGATTCCCTTCCTTTGGGAACTGGGAACGTTGTGCAAACTCTTGTGAGTTGATTTTCTCAATTTCTCTATCTACAGGCCAGTTGCTAACTTCAAGATAGCTCTTGTAACCAATATTTGTTAGTGCTCTATTCCTCCATCTTTACCTTCTAGATCTTCCCCACTAAATGCAGGAAATCATCCCTCCTCTTCCTTCCTCTGTTTCAACTCTTAGAAGAGAAATAGCCAAATTTGCTAAGTAAAAACTAGTATAGGTCCTTTCAATCAGAAGAAAGCTACACATTTTGATCGACATAGATACAAGAATTGGTCCCACCAACATCTCAAATTCTTGGAGTCCTGCAAGCTTGACAAGTTTTTTTCTTCTTCATGTTTGTCTAACACTGCACCTACTCAAACATCTTAATGATAACTAAAAACATATTTTTGTTGAATTTTTAATCATCTTTATAATTTTGAATACTTTAACAGTATTCTTTTTACTCATTTAACTTACAAATTGTATTATTTAATTACATCAGAGGTTGAAGAGACTTTGGAAGGTTTATCTGAAAACCTATTTATGATTATAATTTTGTAAATAAAGGACATGCATTCTTGCCTTACAAAGGTCTACAGACCAATCCATTTCTTGCTCAAGGACCAAATACATTCCCATGCTCCCTTAATCCTATAATGTGTATTTAACAACAGAGGCCCTTCCACTTGGTCGACTCATAGATTGCCAAGTTGAACTGTGTGGTTATTTACTTTGTGAGGTGATTTTTTGCTTTTCAAAAGAATCAACCACAGTTTCATTTAACTAGTTACTTGTGAAAGCATATTTTGACTCACACACATTTTCATGCACACAGCTGTAGCTAAAAGTAAATGTAAAAATGAAATAGAAATGAAGTATCATCACTCTTATTTTAAGCCTGTAGATATTGCCTCATTAGACTGACTCCCGTTTCCTAACAGAAAGTCTCCAAACATGAGCCTTACCGTGCGGATGTCAGATTGAGCGTTAACACACACCGCTACAATAAGTAGCCCAGGGAAATCAAGGGCTACAGATGTTTGGTGATGTCTTACACATAGGATTACCAAGAGTAAGAATGAAAATGTCTGAACAGCAAGCTGTTTGTTTCCAACTATCTCCTCTGTACCTCATCCTCGGACACCATAGTTCTGTCTCAGGACACTCTACACCAGCAGAAAACTATTTTAAAATCAGGATCCATGCCTGCCCCATTTCTCAGCTAGGCTTCCTGATTCTTATTCTAATTCTGGATATTAAGATTGGGGCCTATAAGTGGATTTTTAACATTCCCTCTGTTGTATGCCTTAAATGCTCTTATCTTTTCACAAGTCCTAACTGTCCTTTATAAACATAATCCAGCCTTACTTCTAGAAAATGACCAGGTTGGTATTTGTCTCTTAAAGGTGTATGTCCCCCATGCTCAGGCAGCCTGTCTCTGTGAAAATAAGTGAAGAATTTCATAACTCTCTCACTATCTGGGAAGACTGCTGGCCATATATATCATCCTCATTCGATGACACTGTGTCTGAAAATGTGCCTGAAATTGCACCCTCAGTGCTGGATTGAACGTGTGTTTATCTGTGCAGGTGTGTGCTAGGCTAGTGGTATGAAGATGACCAGTTTGGTCACCATCTTCAAGGGACTCAGTGTCTGTTCTTCCTCTGTGGCCCTGAAGGACTTTTTAGACTTTATTTATTTATTGTTAGAGAGAGGAAGATAGAGAGGGAGAGAAGCATCAAAACCAAACTGGCTACCTTTCCATGTGCAGGACACCACCCCACCCACTGGGCCACAGCAGTCAGGGCCTCAGTAGCCCTGTTACTATGCAACTGTTCATGGTGAAGTTTATAGCACAGCATGCTACGACTTCGTTCATCAGCTCTTTCCTCCTGACATGTCTTTGGGAGGAGGCAAGTTTTAAAGAACACAATTTTCACAAACCTCTGGTAATAAATATAATGACCCACAGCTGCCAGCTTGAGAAAAATGCCACCCTGATCACATTAAAGACAATTTGCTAACCAAGAGCTTTCCCCCACCATTATTTCAAAGAAACGCTAGATGGCACCAGAAAACTGCCGCATGAGAGAACTGAAGAGGCTTCCTTGGCAAATGGCTCCTTTCTCATCGAGTCAGCATTTCACAGAGACCCAAATTTGCCCTCATAGTTACCATATCCTCAGAAAAGAGCAAAAGAAACAAAAATAAACTGACATTCTAACAGAAAAGCACCTACCATTATCATTCTCAACTGTCTGAATTAATGCAGAGAACCAGCAATGTGGCTTTGAGGCAACTTCTTGATTTTCTAAGCAACTTTAAGTTCTCATTTCCTCATACACTAGAGTCAAAATTTCATCTAGCTTCCCTGAGAGGAGAGTGTGAGAACCAAACGTCGCAATGGATTGCAAAACCGTTTGTAAATTGTGATGGGTTATTCATTAATTACCATTAACACACATTTTCCCCTGAGATCAGAGCTTGTCCTCAGGCAACACAGACTGAGGAGAGAAAAGCAGTGTCTCTGCGGAAGGCAGGAGGTGCTCTGCCCAGGAATGCAGTGTTTCCACTGAGCTCAGCCAACACACTCTCAATGGCATACAGTGAAGGAACAGAAGTGTTATTCAGTTTCTGGACACCAGGGATTTGCTCTCCCTGCTCTCTGGTTCAGTTATCACCCCTGACTTAATTCCAGTCTCAGGCAGAAGCCCCGGCACACACACTCCCAGTCCTCTCAGCACCTACACGTGAAATTGAAGGCTAAGCAAAATGGTGAAATGAAGAGTCTCAAAAGACCCACTCTTCTTCCATATCCCAATTTTAACTTTTCCTCCCTGGATAATCCTGTGCCACCACTTTTATCCAGGCTGCCCCAGTCACATAGGAAAATGAACGGGGAGAAGGAATAAATGGCTTAATGTGTTACTCATTCCAGAAACATCTATATTTTAAATGAGAAAGAATGGTAACAAAAAGATAGCAATTCATCCAAACAAATAAATCTCTAATGCTTAAAAATATGAGGCACTGTGGGGGGAGAAACTTTTTTTTACCAACTCTTTCTACCAGAAAAGTCATCTCTCTTATCTTTTAATAGAAGGGCCAACCACATTTTCCTCCTTTTTTCTTGCCTGTGCAAATGACCATGTTCTGAAATGTAGCTACTATTCTCTTTCCTTTGCTCTATGCCCCTCACCAACCACACCTGTAAATGTAAAAGATCTTTCTATCTGACCCTAAACTCAGTGTTGAGGTTATCTTCCCTCCACCCACCCCCAACCCTTACACACATACTCAACAGAAATCAAATTAGCCACCATATAAGCACCAGAACTTAGTAATAATACTTTAAATCTTTGTACAAGTTTACAATAAACAAGTGTTTCCACCTAACAGGTAAAAGGAGAAAAACGAGATACAGTAACTTTCCTGTGGTCACAAGGCTAGCCCACAGAGGGACTCAGACCTAAAGGTAGAACCCGGACTCCTGGCAGCCCAGAAAGCTATGGAAGAGGAGCCTGAGGAACAGAATGATACTGGGCCACACTTACACCTCCAGGCCCACAGGCTTCCTGTGGGACCAAGGGCGGATCATATCAACAGCCAGCACTGGTGACATTGCTATTATTAGGGATAGAGAGCAAAGATAGAAGTATGGTTAGCACCTGACTCAGCACCTTGCCACGGTTATAACTCTCTGAGTCCCTTAAGTGTTTAAGACAAATGCTACCCTGAGCTGAAGAAGACCCAGAGTACCATTCCCATATCCAGATTCAACCTGGGAGCTTGGGTACCTTGGGAAACTGTGAGCTAGGGCAGAAAAGAAGAATTGTATAAAGAAATTGGGGCAGTAAAACCATGTTCTTGATTCCAGATTTCTCAATTCTCCCTGAGGACGGCCAGTGTGGAAAGTGTTTTCTAGGCTGTAGTAAAAGAGGGGAACCACCACAAACTTTCTGCATTTTTCCTAAAATCCCTAGTATGACTTCAGGGTACACTCACCAACACCGTTTCCTTGTTGACTGTTCCTACGGGGGCTTCCTCTTTGGCTCACAGCAGAGCTCCGCCACCCCCTCCTTTGTGAGAGCCCAAGGCCTGGGAAGAGACTCCCCTCCCAAAAATTAGGAGCAAAGCATCCAAAACACCTTTCAGTCCTGAGTGTTTCAACACGGAGAACAAGGCAGATGGGGATTGGGAAGAATCCAAGAGAACTGTTGAGAAGAGCCACCCATCTTCTGAGGGTGCATTCCAGTCAGGGGCCCCTCTGGGGGCTCTTGGATATGCACAGGAAATGCTTCCGTCTGAGAGCTGGGGAAGTGGCCGTGGCTCTCCAGGCACACACTGCCGGTGCTGCCCTCTGTGATCTATCTCCTACTGAGAGGTGAAGGCACAGAAGGCATCCAAGGGCAGAAACAAAGGAGGCCGGAAGTCAGTTGATTATCTTCAAAATACATCAGGAAACCTTGTCAGTGCAAGGGTGAGACTGTGAGTGCTGCCACCCTGGGACTTACCAACAACTGTGGTTGAGCGGTTTCTCGGCAGGACCTAGTGGGCCTCACACACCTTTGCTTCCGAAGGCCCGTTGGATATCAGATATACGTATTTGTGTATATGTGTGTACATGTATTTATACAGCTGAACCTCGGACAAGAGGGGTTTGAACTGCCCGGGTCGACCTATACGGTGGTGTTTTTCAATAAATACCATCTACCCTTCCTGTCCGCAGGTTTTGCATCCTCAGATTCAACCAACATGGAATCAAAAACAGTATTTTCGCATTCCCAACTGCAGATTCCCAACTGTGGATTAAAGGTACTGTTTTCCATCCCAAGTTTGTTGTATTCATTGATACAAAGGGCCAACTGTAAAGGCATCAAAAGTTATATGTGGATCTTTGACCTCAAAGAGTCAGAGCCCCTAACTCCTGAAATTATTCAAGGTCCATGGTACATGTTTCTGTGCATATTATGTGCATATATACATATATACATGTATACATATACAGTCTTTCATGAGTGTGGCTCAATGGGGCTACAAAGGAAAAATTTATATCCTACACTTATATAAAGCTTTATACCTTTATCAAAAACTTTTGCATCTATTACTATATTGTTTCACTCCCAAGATATGAGGTAGATTGGGCAGATACTATTATTAGTCCTATTTGACAGATGAGAAATTAAACTTCCAATACATTGTACTGGTTTGAATCAAAACTAGACTCCAGATTTGATGACATATCCGTATCACCCTTCTCCTACCAGATATTTCTTAATAACTGTGAAATGTATATGGTGTGCAGTTTGGGATATAAACTTTCAATGTTTTATAAATGTAAGAATTATTTTTGCTCACCTCCCAGGTTGCCTTTTATCTCTATAATTAAAATCAAAGTAGAAATGAGCAAAAAATTATTTTGATGCTACTTATCTTAAGATAGCTATTTGGTCTATTATTCTCTCTCTCTTTTTTTTAATTGTTGGTCTGTTATTCTCAATCCTACCAGCATATTAGGAATCAACTAAGGATCTTTTTAAAAATATCAATGCCTGGGCTTCACCCTGACCAACTGAAGGGACTGTCTTGGAGTGGATAGGACAAAGTAAATTTTTTTTTTGTTATGCTTCCTTTCCAAGTTATTTTTTCTCTGTTGTTCAACTTGGGGAGTTTCTATTGACGTTTCTTCTACTGTTAAGCACATCCATTGAGATTTACTTTGGTTATTGTAGCTTTCAGTTCTAAAATTTCTTTTTTTTTAATGTATTTTATTGATTATGCTATTACAGTTGTCCCATTACCCCCCTTTATTCCCCTCCACCCTGCACACCCTCTCCCACCCACATTCCCCCCATTTACTTCAGTCCATGTGTCATAAGTTCTTTAGCTTCTACAT
>JAPYXV010002139.1:0-13412 GCA_028533065.1 Trachops cirrhosus
AGAAAAGAAGACAGTTATCTACAAACGAGTTCCCATAAGACTATCACCTGATTTCTCCAAGGAAACCTTACAGGCAAGAAGGAGCTTAAAAGAAGTATTTGAAGTCATGAAAGACAAGGACCTACATCCAAGATTACTCTATCCAGCAAAGCTTTCATTTAGAATGGAAGGGCAGATACAGTGCTTCCCAGATAAGGTCAAGTTAAAGGTGTTTATCATCACTAAACCCTTATTATATGAAATGTTAGAGGAACTTTTCTAAGAAATTGAAGAACACCAAAAATGTGAACAGTAAAATTGACAACAAACTGACAACTATCAACAACTAAACCTAAAAAAAAAAAAAAACAAAGTAAGCAAACTAGAACAGGAACATAATTGTAACAGAGTGCAGCCAAGGCAGGGGCCCCAAATAGGGATTTGTAATGGGGTCCAGAACTCAGGGTGTTCAGGAAATATCAGAAGAATGTATATGGGATGTCCTCACCCCTACAAGTGTGAGCTGGGGGATGGGACACATCGAGAAGGGCCATTGAGAGCTGTTTTAAATAGCAACAGTTTTGCAGATAACCTCTAGAATGGTCATTTAACATATTTATAACCTTTAACTGGTTTTATAGATATGTTAAACAGCTGTGGCTATGCTTTGAGCCAGGGGGATGGGAGTGACTTCAACTCATTATTTAACTGGGAGGTAACTCCCCTTGATTACAGACCTGCGTAAGAGCTTGGAGATGATTGGCTCCACACCACAGGGCCACACCTGCCTGGACTTACTATGGCAGCCCAGTAAATCTAGAAAAATATGGGAATGCTGGCAGCTGTAGCCAGTTGTGGGTGGAGTCAGAAATGGTGTGGCAGAGGAAGATTGGTACTGGGATTTAAACTCAAGAGCAGCAGCCATGCTGTGTCTTTTTGGGATCATGTGGCTTGGGCAAAGAAGAATCATGAACTTCTATTTCTTTTTCTGAGATATGGTACCCCAGATTGGGCAGAGGGGGAAGGAAGGATTGTGTGTTTGCAGGTATTCTAAAGGACTTTGGGATCTCAATGAAGACATTAGGTTATTACTCTTAAGTTTGTATAACTCTTTAAATGAATAATTCCTTTTCTTTTCACCAATCTCTGGAATTGAGAGACATCTTTCAGGCAAGGTGAACCTAGTACAGGGTGGGGGACCCCTGGAGTACAAGGGTAGGTCCATTCAGTAATAGTATATCATTCACCACCCCCCTGGGTCTGTTCTGTAACATAATCACAGAAATAGAGATCACATGGAGGGTTATCAGCAGGGAGGGGTGGGGAAGAATGGGGGAAAAGGTACAGGGAATAAGAAGCATAAATGGTAGGTACAAAATAGACAGTGGGAGGTTAAGAATAGTATGGGAAATGGAGAATCCAAAGAACTTATATGTATGACTCATGGACATGAGCTGAGGTGGAGGAATGATGGTGGGAGGGGGTGGAGGGTGGAGGGGAATAAAGGAGAGAAATAAATGGGACAACTGTACTAGCATAATCAATAATATATACTTTAAAAAAAGAACTGAATGTGTATATTATTCAATTAAAGTTTAAATATAGAACTGAAGGTGGGGAAAGGTATTAAAAGTGGAGAAAACGTGTGGAAAGAATAATGTACAGCTGAAGGGCATTTCAGTAGTGATAAAGCTGGAGACATTGTCAGGATAGAGATCATGGAAGGCCTTGAAGCCATACTAAGAAGATTCTCCTTCATCCATTTGGTAATGTAGAGCCATTGAACAATTTTAAGTAAGATAGTATTTCTTTCAGAAATAAACAGAGTTTTGTTTCAGAAACATAACTGTGGTGACAGATAAACAAATGGATTAGAGATGTGAGAAGATTCGAAGTAGATAGATAAGTTAGAATATTATTGAAGTAGTGCAAGAGAATGATGATTATGGTTTAAACTAAGGCTGTAATGGTGAAGATTAAGAAGAGGGGACAGATAAAGTTCAAGGGGTGGTAAAGTTTATAATTCATGTCTGGTGTCTACTCTGGGTCATATTCATTGTGGTTGGAAATATAGGAAGGGAATTAGTTAGAAAAAATCATTTCATCTTTAAACAAGCTGAATATGTGGATAAATTAAGCAGAAAATCCTGAATCTCCTGAAGTTCAAGAGAAAAACAGAGATCTCAATTTTGGAATCATTGATACATAAGTAATATTATAAGCCATGAAAATGGTTAACATTACCCATTATGTTAGTTAGGTGTAGGTTTGGCTAAAAGTGACAGAAAAATCCAAAATAAGAGTAGCTTAAATATTAAAAAAAAATTCTCTATCCAAAGGTAGACAGTTCAGGGCAGCTATGGTGGATTCTCAAAGTCATGAGGAATATAGGCCCTTTCCATGAGCTGTTCCATCATTCTTAAGCCATTGCTTTTACTTCATGATCCAAAATAACTGCTTGAACCCCATCCATCATATCTGCATTTGAGCAAGCATGAAGAAGAAAAGAGAGAAAGAACACCCTATCTTATAAGAGTGCTTTCTGCAAATTGCATATATTTCCACCTAATTTCCATTGGCCATGCAGTTTGTGGAGTTATGATTAAGGGAGTCAGGTTGCAGGGAGTTGAAAAGTAAACATAAAGGAAGAAAATTGTGCCATCAAGTAAAGAATACTCTTGGTAAATTTACTTTTTAAATAAAAAAGTGAAAGCCATACATATAGGAATTTGTTTTATGTTTTACATTGGGAGAGGTTTATGTGTGTAAAGTACTAAAAATGAGCCATTAGAGACAATGAAACAGAAGAGTTAGTTCAGCTAATAGAGTAAGGTCATCATTTCAGAGAAAACAGAAAGAAATAGGAAGAAGATGACAGGTGGAAAAAATCAAAGTTGGAGAGAAGAAACTGCTCTTTCTAGGAGTGAAGGGAAATTGGAGTTTAGGTCTAGCATTTCAGAGTTTGAAAAATGTTTACAACATTTCAAATGTTTAAGTTCTGGTATATTTTAAAAACGAAGAAATGACAAAACTGGTTGCAGAAACAGTAAGGCTTATTTTCAAACACTCAATAATTTAGTAGTAGGATTACCTTATCTTACTTTTAGTCACTGTTTCCAGTATATACCCTGGACTTCCTAATTTCTATACCTTTGTTCTCACTCCTTCCCACCTGGATTGCACATCAACACCCACTCAAAGTCCAAAATCAAACTCAAGTGTCATTTCCTATATGCCTCCTCTGTTTCCTTAACTGGAAATTATTTCTTCATCCTGTGAACTTGAGCACTTACATACACCTATCTTTTATCACTTAAATTTTTCAGTTTTGATTTATAGTCAATTTCATATAGGCTTTATCTTCTTTCATATTAATTGCTTTATCAAATTTATACCCTAGTTAAATTCATTCATCTCCCACACTACTAGAAAAGCTCTGTACCTCAAAAATGATAATAAAATATTTATATAGATCATGGAAGGAGATAAGGTGCTCCCTTTATGAATCTTGATCATTTTCAACCATGATCATCAGGTTATCCAAAATATTGTGCCCATCCCTAGGCTTCCCAAGTGCATCTCTAAGTCAAATACCCAAAGTAATATATGTATCCTTTTCCTAAATACAAATCACATTTTCTTTAAACAAAATCAAGTCATAAGTCGAAAGTATGGACAACTTTAAACAAAAGGAGTCCAATCTCATTACCAAACTATTTGGTGAATGTCTGGCCCAACCTAGTAGTAACACAATGACCAAGAACCCCTTGATGTCCAGACCCAAGCAATAAGATATTGTAGCTAATAGACAGGAACCAGCAGTTGCAACTGCAGGAAGACCATGCTGTGATGTGACATTCTGAGACACAGTGGCTCAGTTTGAATTTACAAGTTCATGAATCAGTGAAGCCAAAAAAGAGAATAAGAACACAGTGCATTATTGACACCAACTAAAAACATCAAGGTAAAGTTATTCAGATATAAAGAAAAGGTATGTGGGTCATAAATGGATCATGCCCATCACTCCCATCATCATAAAATATCCATACAGCAGCCACATGTATGTATAAGAAATCAGATAATATTTTCCCCTTTTTTACACCATGAAAGTATGGCAAATTATAACCATTTTATATCACATGGAGTCAGTCAGAGGAGAACATCTTAGAAAGTGCCAGTATTTCTTTTCAATCCTGAAGTGAGAAAAAAGAAAACTTGTAAGAAATGCAATGTGGTATTAAAAGCTCTGTTCATAGCAATGTGCTTATACATAATATTGGGAGTTATTATAATCAGATATTTAAAAAACATCATCTAATAAATCCAACAGAAAAAGCTAATGTGCACTAGAATCAAGACTTAGTCCTTGCTGATGAAGAAAGCTGAAATAGCTTAATTAATCTCCATTTCCTTGATTAAAATATGAATAAATAAATGTAGGAGTCTAAGCAACTAATATAAATATAATAACTTATTTTTCCTTCTGAAATAAAATATAATTGAAAATTATAAAGCCAAAATCAGGAAATAACTTAGCAATTCCTTCTTATATCTGAACTTATAAAAACACTTCTACGATTGCAGAATTTTAGAGATTGAATGATTTGATTAGTCAGTTACTTTATTCATTTCAATCCCTTACATACACTGGCATTCCATAAATGTTTGTTGAATGAATGAATGTATGAATAAATTTATGATCAAAGAAATCTAATACTGACATTTTTCATATGAGAAAAAATCCCCCCTCATGCAGCTAATGAGAAATCCGGGACTAGAAACAAGGTTTCCTGAGTGTTTCTTTTGGATGAGAATAAGGGGAAGATATTAAAACTTAGGCAACTATCAGTGCACCACTATATTATCTTTGGAGATGGTAGAGGCTGTGCATCAGGAGAAAGTAGGCAAACACACTAGATTACCACCAGTTTAAATTGGAGGTTATCATGCTACTGCTCTATATGTGCTTTTTTTTAACAATTATTAAATTATTATTGAACAATAGAGTTGGAATATACCTTACTCATTCAACAAATGTTTATTGAGCATCTACACTGTACCAAATGCTGTTGTAGGTGCTCAAGACACATGAGTGGACAAAAGAGACAAAATTTTTATTCTCATGGAATTTACATTCTAGTGAACTTACAGGTAAAGACCCTCACTTTTTTATAGATGAGGAAGCTGAACCCCCGACAGGTGAAGTGACTTACCTACATTATAATAGTGAGCTTGCATTAGGGCTGAACTGAGAGCTCAGGTCTCCTAGTGCATTTCACTTTCTACTATGACATACAACCTTACAACTTTCAAGAAAATTCTCTTTCTCTTTCGCTCTTCTGTTTCTCCCCTTCTTCTTTCCTCTTCACCCCCTACCTCCTCTTTCCTTCCCTCTTCCTCCCCCTCCTTCCTGCTCTCTTACTTTCTCCCCTCCCCCTCCTCTCTCAACATCTCAGGCCACTATGCATCATCACACTGGCAATCAAAATATCAAGGTTTTGAATCACATGGAAATAATGGGAAAATATAATTACTATAATTATTTCACCTAGCTATTTTAAGACCATGTCTCTTCATTTCTTTAAATCTGGACCAAGGAAGGCATATGAAGGAAAAGAAGAAAAGAAAGAAGAAAAGGAGAGGGTTGGGAAGGAAGGAAGAGGGGGAGAGAGAAAAGCAAGCAAGCAATGCCTTAAAAATGCACACAAACTGAAAATCATGACTCAAATTCTCTGCCAAAATGTTGATTGCTGTAGTTTAAAGAGGAAGATTATAGCCAGAAACAAATTTCCCAACTCTATCTTGTAAATAAATGGCAGTTAAAGTTGTAGAGACACTTTCAAAAACAAAACACTCTTTGCTATTTGGATGCTAAATTATTTTCTTGTGCTTCTCAAGTAAAATATTGAGAAAAACAGAACATGAATGATACAAATAGGGGCTTTCTTAGAACCTCAATTTATATTGTATGGTAGTAATATCATTCACAAATATACACTCTAAACAGCAGAACTGAAAACTGGTTCTTTGAACCCAAATCTGTCGATCATTGGTTTCATTCGGCTGCCTTTCTTACTTTTGAAAATATTAATGTTCCTGTTACCAAAAACCAACCAACCAACCAACCAAACAAACAAACAAACAAAAATAATGGGTTTGTCTGCCTGTTGCCACAAAAGCCAAACTCAGGAGGCAGATGCTGGTGTAAAAGGAAAGAAGTTTTATTCAGGTGCTACACAATCTGGGAGAATGGCAGAATCCTGTCTCAAAGCTCATCTCCTCAGCAAGAGCAAGACAAAAGCCAGTTTCCAGAGACCCTGCTCCAATTTAAAGTCCAGTCCTTTGGAGCCAACTGGTGGCTGCTAAGTGGTCACCCAGGTAGCTCAGCTTGTCCCTGGCTACTGTCAATTTCAGGCTCCCTCCTGGAGGCCATGGGCCATGCAGCTACTAGGGCCATGAGGTCATATGTTCTCAGGAAAGAGCCCATGAGCACGCTGGTAAATGCATCACCAGGTCAGCATGAGAGGCTCCTTCCTGGAGTCCATGGGGCATGTGGCTACTAAGGTCATGCGGCCCATGGAAAGAACAAGCAAGTCCACTGTTGGAATGCAGGTCATGAGCAAGCCAGTCACAAGCAAGAGAGAGCAAGAGGTTTTTTGTTCCCCTGGGACTATATTAGTTTTGGGTGTGGAAGGGACTGGGTACTTTCTCATAATGACCAACTAATTTCCCAAACTTTTGTATGCTTCGGGTAGGTACACTTCCCAATCATTCCCTTCTTCTCCCAGGCTTTACTGACAGGCCTCTTTGGCCCAGCACCTGATGCCGCCAACATTTTATTCTGTTGTGCATGTGCTTGCCTTCCACTGGTCCCACCCTCAATCCGGTATTAGAGGGAGGAGGAAGGGCTTTTCCAGTGCTCAGTGTAAGACCCACTCCCTAACACCATCCCACAAATGGGAGATTCCCTAGCACCTCTACCAACTGCCCCATGGGGTAACATTGCTACATAAAAAGAAAATGGATTATATATTTATTTTCATTTTTAAAATATTTTATTTATTTTACTTTTAGAGAGGAGAAGGGAGGGAGAAGGAGAGGCAGAGAAACATAAATGTGTGGTTGGTCTTGTGCACCCCCTACTGGGGACCTTGCCCACTACCCAGGCATGTGCCTAGACTGGGAATCAAACCAGCGACCCTTTGGTTCGCAGGCTGGAGCTCAGTCTATTGAGCCACACCAGCCAGGGCAGATTATATTTTTAAAACAGAAAATATGTGCAACATTTGAAAAACCTTTTGAAATGTGAAAAGAACACTACAGTTTCATCTGGGATCACAGAACTGGATAAAAGCCCAAACAGGCATTTAGAATAATATACATCACAAAGAGTTGACTGAATTAAATAAACTTGTTTCTGTTTTTGTTTTGCTTTTCTTTTTCTACTGTGTCTATTCAAATCATTTTGCACTTGAGCAAGTATGGTTACACTGTTTTAAAAAATCACTGAAATTTTGAACTATTTTTCTTTTGTAAAAATAAGCAATTAACAAATCATAACAACACATAAGATTCTTTAAATTTACACTCTACTAGGCTTAATTCTTTAATTATCTAAAAAGAATGGAGATGAATTACCTCAGCCTCTGCTGCTTCTGCCTATCTGCCAGCACTCCAGGGCCACTTTTGTTGGTGATCCTCCACAGGAGAGAGTGAGACGGTGACGGGGATGGCATGCAGGCAGGTGGCTGACAGGGTTGGCCTGGGGTCCTGTGTGTTTGGCAGTGGTGGCAGCAGTGGCAGCGCCTCCACTGGGTCTGCTTGAGGCCCTCTTGTGCTCTGAGGAAATTTCCACTGCTGCATAAAAGAATACTTGTCTTGCATGGGGCTTAGAATTCCGGTAGAAATACCTTTCTGAAAAGCTGGCAATAATTTAAAATTCCATCTTAGTTTTCCTTTTTGTTGAATTTCAGAAGAACATCCAGAAACTATGAAGAACTGTAGTAATGAAGAGTTTGACTGCCATTTCATTGATGAAGGCTTTACTGCCAAGGACATCCTGGACCAAAAAAATTAATGAAATTTCTTCTTCTGATGACAATGATGCCTTCCATGTTGTGGACCTGGGAGACTTTCTAAAGAAACATCTGAAATGGTTAAAAACTCTTCCTTGGGTCACTTCCTTTTATACAGTCAAATGCAAGAACAGAGGAACAATGAAGACTCTCACTGCCATCGGGATGGGATTTCACTGTGCCAACACTGAAATACCATTGGTACAGTTCTTGCAGTATTTCCAGAAAGGATTATCTATGCAAACTCTTGTAAACAAGTACCTTAAATTAAATATATTGTCAATAATGGAGTCCAGATGATGAATTTCAATAGTGAAGTTGAGTTGGTGAAAGTTGCCCAGGCACATCCAAAGGCAAAGTTGATTTTGCAGATTGCTGCTGATGACTCCAAAGCAGTCTATCATCTAGTGTGAAATTTGGTGCCATACTCAAAACCAGCAGACTTCTTTTGGAATAGGCAAAAGAGCTAAATATTGCTGTCTATAGTGTTAGCTTTCATGTGGGAAGTGGCTGTGCTGACCCTGAGACCTTTGGCAGACCATCTTGGCAGCTTTCCTGGATCTGAGTATGTAAAGTTTAAATTTGAAGAAATCACCACTGTAATCAATACAGCTCTTGACACATATTTTCAGTAAGACTCAGGAGTGACACACATAGCTGAGCTAAGCAGATACTGTGTTGCATCATCTTTCACATTTGCAGTTAATATCGCTGTCAAAAAATTCATATTAAAGGAACAAACAGACTCTGATGATGAAGATGAGTCAAGTGGAAAAACCTTTATGTATTATGTGAATGAGGGAGTATATGGATCATTTAATTACATTCTCTGTCATCATGCACACGTGAAGCCCCTTCTGCAGAAGAGGCCCAAACCAGATGAGAATTATTATTTATCCAGAATGGAAGGATCAATATGTGATGGCCTTGATTGCATTATAGAATGCTGTGGCTTGCCCAAGATGACTGTGGGAGACTGGATGCTCTTGGAAATCATGAGTGTTTACACTGTTACTGCTTCTTCTACTCTCAGTGGATTCCAGAAGCTGATTATCTGCTATGTGATGTCAGGACCAACATGGCAATTGATGCAGCAAGTCCAGGACCACAACAGTCCACCCAAATTGGAGGAGCAGGGCATCAGCACTTTGCCTGTGTCTTGTGCCTTGCAGAGTGAAATGAAATGCCACCCAGTAGCCTGTGTTTCAGCTTATATTAATGTGTAGATGCTATTCATGTAGCTGTTACTGAGGGTAGCTTGAATTAAAGGATTAGTGGGGAACACTTAACTTACTAATTGCTAGTTTTGAAATGTCTTTGTAAGTAGTGTTGGCATAGATGGAACAATATGAAAGGCTAGGACATGGAGATCACACTATCTGTGTTCTTATGGAAACTATTTGAATGTTTGTTTTATATGGATTTTCACTCAATTTTCAAATGCTACTAAACAGTGTCCCTCAGCTTCTGAACAAGCACTAGTAGCTTGTACATTGGCAAAACAGGCCAGAAGCTTAGTGTTGTAACGTAGCTTAAACATAAAGTACCTTGAGCCCTGGCTGGTGTAGCTCAGTGGATTGAGCGCGGGATTTGAACGAAAGGGTTGCCAGTTCGATTCCCAGTCAGGGCATAGGCCTGGGTTGCAGGCCAGGTCCCTAGTGGGGGCCACATGAAAGGCAACCACACATTGATGTTTCTCTCCCTTTCTTTCTCCCTCCCTTTCCTTCTCTCTAAAAATAAATAAAATATATAAAAAAATAAAATACTGCTATACCACTCTGAATGCACCTGATCTCATTGAAAAATAAAGTACTTTGAAAATTAGGCATTGGGATATTTTTAGTGGGGCCATTTCACACAGCTCACTTTTTGTTTTTAGGGTTTTTTCCTAATTTTTTTTATTGTGACTCACATACAGTTTTCTGCCTTTCCACCCCACCCATCCCAACACTCCAGGCCTCCCCACTTCCCTCCCCTGTTTCCATCCCCCCTTGCTATTGCCCATGATTCCTTTATAATTGTTCCTGCAAACCCTTCACCCTTATCCCCTGATATTCACTCCTCTCTCGCCTCTGGTCACTGTCAGCCTGTTCTCAATTTCAGTGTCTTTGGTTATATTTTGCTTGTTTGTTCATTTTGTTGATTAGGTTCCTGTTAGAGGTGAGATCAGATGGCATTTGTCTTTCACCACCTGGCTTATTTTGCTTAGCATAAGGCTCTCCAGTTCCATCCATGCTGTCCCAAAGGGTAGGAGCTCCTTCTTTCCTTCTGCTGCATAGAATTTCATTGTGTAAATTTACCATAGTTTTTTGATCCATTCATTTACTGATAGGCACTTAGGTTGCTTCTAGCACTTGGTTATTGTAAATTGTTCTGCTATGATCATCGGGGTGCATAGGTTCTTTGGATTGGTGTTTCAGGGTTTTGGGATATAATCCTAGCAGTGGGAGTGCTTGGTCAAAAGGCAGATCCATTTTTAGTTTTCTGAGGAAGTTCCATACTGTTTTCCATAGTGGTTGTTCCAATCTGCAGTCCCACTAACAGTGCACTAGGGTTCCCATTTCTCTACAACCTCTCCAACACTTGTTTGTTGCTTTGTTTATGATGGCCATTCTCAATGGTGTGAGGTAGTACCTTGCTGTGGTTTTAATTTGCATCTCTCTGCTAGCTAGTGATATTGAGCATCTTTTCATATGTCTCTGGACCCTCTGTATGTCCTCCTTGGAGAAGTGTCTGTTAAAGTCCTTTGCCCATTTTTTAATTGGGTTGCTTGTCTTAGAGTGGAGTAGTGCAAGTTCTTTATATATTTTGGAGATCAAACCCTTGTTCAAGGTGTCATTGACAAATATGTTTTCCCATACAGTTGGTTCTCTTTTTATTTTAATGCTGTTTTCTTCAGCCATGCAGAAGCCTTTATTTTGATGAGATCCCATTTTTTTATTCTGTCCTTTATGCCCCTTGCTCTTGGGGACATATCAGAGAAAATATTCCTGAGTGAAATATCTGAGATTTTCTTGCCTATGTTCTCTGTAAGACTTTAATGGTGTCATGACTTATATTTAAGTCTTTTATCCACTTTGAATTTATTTTTGAGTATGGTGTAAGTTGGTGCTTGAGTTTTATTTTTTTTGCATGTAGCTGTCCAGCTCTCCCAACATCATTTATTCAAGAGTCTATTTTTACTCCATTTTATGCTGCTGACCCCTTTGTTGAATATTAATTGACCGTAGAGACTTGTGTTTATTTTTGGGCTCTCTGTTCTGTTCCATTGGTCTAGCTGTCTGTTTTTATGCCAGTACCAGGCTGTTTTGATTACAGTGGCCTTGTAATGCAGTTTGATATCAGGTATTATGATCCCTCCTACTTTGTTCTTCTTTCTCAAAATTGCAGCAGCTATTAGGGATTGTTTATGGTTCCATATCTGTGACATATGACATTGGTACTTTAATAGGTGTTGCATTGAATCTATAAATTGCTTTGGGTAGTATGGACATTTTGATGATGTTAATTCTTCCAATCCATGAACATGGTATATGATTCCATTTATTTGTGTCTTCCTTGATTTCTTTCTTTAGTGCTGTGTAGTTTTCTGAATACAGGTCTTTTACCTCCTTGGTTAGGTTTATTCCTAGGTATTTCATTTTTCTTTTTGCTATATCAAATGGGATTTTTTCCCTGATTTCTGCCTCTGATGTCTCACCGTTGGTATACAAAAATGACTTTGATTTCTGACTATTTATTGTCTTTATATCCTGCTGTTTTGCCATATTCATTTATTAGGTCAAGCAGTTTTTTGGTGGAGTCAATAGGATTTTCTATGTACACTACCATGTCATCTATAAACAATGACAGTTTTGTTTCCTCCTTTCCAATTTGGATGCCTTTTATTTAATTTTCTTGTGTGATTGTTGTGGCTAGGACTTCCTATACTATGCTGAATAGAAGTGGTGAAAGTAGACAACCTTGTCTTGTTCCTGATCTTAGTAGGAAAGATTTTAGTTTTTGCCCATTGTGTATGATATTGGTTGTAAGTCTCTCATATATAGCCTCTATTATGTTGAGGAATGCTCCCTCTACTCCAACCTGTTTGAGAGTTTTTTATCATAAATGGATGATGTACCTTATCAAATGCCTTTTCTGTATCTATCGATATGATCATGTGATTTATTCCAAATAATCCAAAATCATGGAAGACTCCCAAAGCCTTTTTATGAAGCTAGAATCATCCTAATCCCAAAACCAGATAAAGACACAACAAAAAGAAAACTTCAGGCCAATATCACTGGTGAACATAGATTCTACAATACTGAACAAAATATTGGAACAGCATCCAGAAATACATTAAAAAGATCATACACCATGACCAATTGTAATTCACCCCAGGGATGCAAGGATGGTACAATATTCACAAATCAATAAATGTAATACATCACATAATAGGGGTTATCTCTTCCTTACATGCTTTGTAAAATTCTCCTGTGACACCATCTGGTGCAGAGCTTTTGTGTGTCAGTTTTTTTATTACTGTTTCAATTTCATCAGTTCTTATTGGTCTGTTCAGGCTTTCTGCTTCTTCATTCAGTTTTGGAAGATTATATTTTTCTAGAAATTTGTTCATTTCACCTAGGTTTTCAAATTTCTTGGCACACAGTTCTTCATAGTAATTTCTTAACAATCCTTTGTATTTGTGTGGTATCAGTTCTAATCTCTCCTCTTTCATTTCTGATAGTGTTTATTTGGGTCTTCTCTCTTTTTTTCTTAGTGAGTATGCTTCAGGGCTTGTCGATTTTGCCTATCTTTTCAAAGAACCCTCTCCTTAGAATTTATTGGATTTATTGATCCTTAGAATTGTGTTTTTAGTCTCTATGTCATTTAAATGTGCTTTGATCTTGGTTATTTCCTTCCCTCTACTTGCTCTGGGCTGTCTTTTTTGTTGTTCCTCTTGTAGACATAGGGATAGCTTATTTATTTGCGATGTTTCTATTTTTTTAGGTAGGCCTGTATCACTATGAATTTCCCTCTCAGGACTGCCTTTCCTTTGTCCCAGAAGTTTTGGACTGTTGTGAGTTCATTTTCATTTGTTTCCAGAAACTTTTTGATTTCTTCCTTGACATCATTCTTGACCCATTCTTTGTTTAATACCGTGCTATTCAATCTCCATGAGTTTGAGTGTTTTTGAGTTTTTTCCTTGAGGTTGGTTTCCAGTTTCAGTGCCTTGTGACCAGAGAAAATGCTTCATATGATTTCAATTTTCTTGAATTTGTTGAGGCTTGTTTTGTGTTCTATGATGTGGTCTAACTTTGAAAATGTTCCATGTGCATTTGAAAAGAATATATATTTAGCTTCTTTGGGATGAAA
>JAPYXV010002140.1:0-13412 GCA_028533065.1 Trachops cirrhosus
AGGCCACTCGGAGGCACCCTCCCCTTGAGAGGGTAGCCTTGCCGTCACTATTCCTCCACCGGACTCGGTAGTCCGTGTGTATGTTTCTTTCGCCACTCGTGAGCAATCTACAATGTCTTCGGTCCACCGCGGGACGGTGGACTGCAACATGCTCCTCCTTGGCTCCAACTTCTTTGGGACTCTCTGAGCTTCCTGGATTTCCATGTTTATTTTCTTCTCCAGGTTGAAGAAGTTTTCCTTCATCATTTGTTCAAATAAGTTTTTGATTTCTTGCTCTTCCTCTTCTCCTTCCAGTACTAGTATTCAAATGTTTGAATGTTTAAAGTTGTACCAGAGGTTCCTAAGCTTCTTCCCATTTCTTTTTTGAATTTTGTTTCTTCATTCTGTTCCAGTTGAATGTTTATTTCCTCCTTCTGTTCAAAATCTGTTGATCTAAGTCCTGGTATCCTTCGCTTCACTGTTGGTTCCCTGTATACTTTTCTTTATTTCACTTTGCATAGCCTTCACTTCTTCCTTTACTTTGTGGTTGTACTTAATCTCTTCTGTGAGCAGGCTAATTACCAGTGTTTTGAGCTCTGCATCTGATAGGTTGGCTGTCTCCTCATCACTTAGTTCTTTTTCTGGAGTTTCGATCTGTTCTTTCACTTGAGCCATGTTTCTTTGTCTCAGTGCACCTGTTACATTGTAAGGAGCGGAGCCTTAGGTATTCTGCCAGGGCGGGGTAACCCACATGACTGCATTGTGGCGTTGTCTGTTGGGGAGGAATCAGAGAGGGAACAGTGCCACTTGCTTGGCTCTTGCCACACTTTCAGACACTTCCCCTGCTACCCACAAGGTAATTGTGCCTTTTTGGTGCTGATTCCTGGGTAGATGGGTTTATGTACACTTTAGGACCCCATAGAGCCCTCCAAACAAACATTCCTTTGAGACTGGGAGTTTCACTCACTGCCACAACACCCACAGGTTTTTCCAGCCAGAGGATTTGAGTCTTTACTCTCCTGCACTGGAACCCTATTTTGTGCAGTCTGTCTCCCTCCCCAGTTGCTCCTCCCCAGTTGTCTACATGCGAATGTGGGGCCTCTGGGTCCACCAGCCACTGCCTCGCCATCTTCTCTGCCAGTTGCCACCTTGCCACTCATCCTCTCTGTACTGGCTGCCGATCTCTGCCCCTCCTACCAATCTGGGTGAATGTTTCTTCTTTAACTCCCTGGTTCTGGACTATAATACAGTTCAATTTTCTGGCAGTTCTGGAGGTTTTTTCTTTTTAAATAGGTTGTTGTCCTTCTTTGGTTGTGCAAGGAAGCAAAGTGTATCTACCTACACCTCCATCTTGGCTGGAAGTTGAAATTTGTGTTTTAAAAATCTCATTCTTTGTCAACAAGTGAACATGGACAGGAGAGGAAATTAAGGAGGGAAGGGGAAACAGTTGGGAAGCTGATCATGGTAACCTCAAGATAAACCAGATAAAGCCCTGGCAGTAGGAGTGGAGATAAGACCAATTTCAACAACATTAAGAAGGTAGGGCAGATTAAAGATTGGGTAATCAGTTGACTAAAGGGACAGGTTGAGAAAAAGACTCAGGAATGATTTTTAGGTTTCTGAGTAACCTATAGGGATGGTTGTACTTTTAACCAAGAAAGCAAAACCAGGAGATGTACTTCTGAGGATAGGAGAGACAAAGTGAGAAGTTCATTTAGGCAGTTACTGGGACCGATGTGTCTACCCACACCAGTGATGACACGCTAAGCAGTTGTTACCCATATCTGGAGATCACAGAGAGATGTGGGCTGAAGGGCATGGGAACTCTCAAAGAGCATCTAGAGAGAGGTTTGAGTAAAAGAAAAAGTCACAGATGGAACCCTAGGAAGCAACAAAACAAAGTAAGTTAAAGAGAGAAAATAAAGGCAGTAAAGGATACCAAGAAGGGGCAACCAGAGCTAGGGAAAATAATGGGAAAGAGAGTATTTCAACAAAAGGGAATGAGTAGCAAGACCAAGCACAGTAGAGGCTAAATAAAACAAGTCTAAAAAATATTCACAACATTTAGGGCCAAAAGGTCAGGAATAACCTTGGTAAAAGCTGTTTTGGGGAAATGAAGGGAGAAGACATTCTGTCAAAGACTGACAGCCCAAGAGCAGCTTAGCAGAGGCAATAATCAAGGGAATCTATTTTTCCAGAAGCATAGCTATTTAGAATAGTGAGACCAGACTGTAGCCCAAGGCTAGACATGTATTGGCTTATCAGTAATGCGGCATGCATATAATTTCAATTATTTGTGATAACTGGGGAAGGACATAATAACAGGTAATCCAAAAGAGTAAAGCAATAGAAATAATGTATTAGTCACAATAAATTCCACATTTCTTTTTTTTAATTTAAATTATTTTATTGTTGTTCAATTGCAGTTGTCCATATTTTCTCCCCACTCCTCTCCCCCACCAAATTCCACATTTCTACCCTACCATTTTCTAAATCTTGCCCTAAAATTGATGGCCATGAATTGAAGTAAGGTGGAGTTCTGGCAGTTTATGGGATGAAAAGAAAGAAAGAAAGAAAGAAAGAAAGAAAGAAAGAAAGAAAGAAAGAAAGAAAGAAAGAAAGAGAGAGAGAGAGAGAGAGAGAGAGAGAGAGAGAGAAAGAAAGAAAGAAAGAAGGTAAGAAAAGGAGGGAGGGAGGGAGGGAGGGAGGGAGGGAGGGAGGAAGGAAGAAAGAAAGAAAGAAAAGAAAACCAAGTTAAAGATAAGATAAAGAAGTCTTCATCTTTCGTGGATAATTGTTGACTATATATGCAGAATAACACATAGGCATCAGACCACATGTCGACCCAAATATCCAAAAAGATTCAATGTAGTCTTCTTGTTATTTTAATTAATTTCCTATTAAATTTTGACAAAGATAAAAAAGATCTTATAAGGAAAAAGGGTGAATTTATCTTCTATATTTTAATGTGCCATCTATACCCTTCTACTGGGTGGTGGGCTCACAAAGGTATGGTTTGTGCACCCTGTTTGATCCAAGTAACTTGGCATACCAAGGTCTGTGGTTTCACAAATGCAGGCTGGTTGGCCAAGGAATTCTTAGTGAGAGAGGGGAATGAGTCAGGTAAGATTATAATTAATTAATTATATTAGTTACTTGCTTAGTAGGCCCAGGCTTTTCCACTTACTAGTATTTGCTTATATTGGGTGCTTTCTCTTATTCATTTCCTTTACTCCCAATCACTTAAAATAGCTGAGTGGCATCTAATGAGGGTAGGTCAGCAATACTATGCTGCTCTTATGTGAATATATTTTGATGATCAGAGAAGTTAGCCCTTTGGGCTTACTTAAATGTCTGGGAAATGGGCTATGCTTTACAGAGGAAAAGAGGGCCTCAGTATCAAATATTCATGTTCGTATTTTCAATCTTTAGTTTTATATTCATAATTTATTTAGTCTGTATTTCTTCAAATCTGTCAAAGCCATAAGTGATTGCTAAATATTATTAGGGCAAGTGATATGCTATTTAGCTAGGGTTTAAATATTTATGGCAAGACGGTTGGAGAGGATTCTTTTATTCTTGGAAGTTCTGTTTGCAAGGCACATTGGGTCAAGGCTATCATTGAGTTGGGAATATGTGTTCTTCTTGAGATGGATTCATAATGTGACTCGGTGAGCAAAACTTGGCATGGGCCCAGATCTCTGGGCTTGCTCCAGAGGCCTCCATGTTGGGTCTGGCCTGGACTGCCCGTCTCTTTGCAGATGCACAGCATGGAGCTCACACACAGCCAGACCATCTGGGGAAGACACACAGTAAAGGGCTCTTCATCCACAAAGCAAGCTCTTTTTTATCATTCCATAAGGAAGGTCAGCTCCTAAAAAGAGACAGAAAAATGTAGTGAGTTTTTTTCCTTTAACCTCAATGACACAAGTTTTTTTTTCTTTCCTAGGTTCATTTGGATGCTGATGTTGCATTCTTGCAAGACAGACTAAAAGGCGACAGTGTAACAGAAATAGGAATAACATTCCTGAAAAAGCTAGATGAGAAAAAATACAGACGGAAAAAATGAAAAATAGCATGCAAAATGCCTCAGGCTGACTAGTTGAGGAGTTAGTGGTAGCTAAACAAATACAGCCACTAGAATTTTGAGTTGCTTAATAGCATGGGCTTTAAAAAGATTATAAATCAGCCAGAAATTTGAAATGCTGTGCACCAGGATATGAGGCTGTTTTTCCCCTTTTGCTTTTAAGTCACACAATTGCAATCTCATGTCAAGATTTCATATACAAATAACTCCTTATGAGATAGAAAGCATGAGTTGCACATATTACATGGTCCAGCATAAGAGGGTCTATTCATTTCATTTATTTATGGTAACAAAAAAAAATACTCTGTCACCTATACAATTGGTATAGTTATCTCTTCTCATATGAAGAAATGGGTGAAATGATACAATAGAGAGTCAACTATACACAATTTCTAGGTCCTGTACATTGCATTCTCTGTGGAAATAGCTCCATTTGCGCCAATCTTTCATATTTATGAAAAAACTGGGGTTTTTATCCTATATTGGCTTGGCTTGTAACTTCAGCTTTTCGAAGCTATACTTGATTTGTAATCAACAGGGCAATACTATTTATTTGGATGCTAATTCTGTAACATTTAAAAGTAACAATATTAATTCATTTAATTTATTTAATTTTTTAGATTGCTGGCATTAACCTAATTCTTTCCTTTTCTCATGAACTATTACTGATGGTGAGGCCAGAAAATCACTACAATGAGAAATCAATGATGTTCTTTGAGAATGTTTCCTTATCTCAAAGCTTATTCAGTTATAATTTTTACTATCATTTTTATCACCTAAAGACCTGATAGAGTATATTTTGTCTGTGACCAAACATACTTAAAATTCAAAATTACTGGATTAAATAAACAATAATCTTCACCAGACCATCAGCATACAAGGACAACCTATATGGCAATCCAGACTTTACTGGATTCTGCAGAGAAATCAAATTAAAAATAAAAGTTACAATTAGTGTGGCATCATCAGTTAAAACTGCTATAAGTACTATGGTAGTGACGGCCTCACCTAGGACTCAGGAGCCTGAAGATGACGCCCTGTTCTGTTTGTAGTGGCCTCAGTTGATACTGACTAGTAGCTGGTCTTGGGTAAGGTGTATAATCTCTCTCCCTTTGTAAAATGAGAGGATAGTACATGATAAGGATCTAAAATTATGACAACAAACAAATGACATCAGTAACCACTGAAAATCCACCTTTTCAGATTTTGGAAGACTATGGGGAAATTTTTCCCCACCTACCCAGTTATCTCTTCAGAAGGACGTTGAGGTCGGCACTAAGGAGGGAATAGGGTCACAGGGGCAGCTGTAGCATCAGTGGAAGGACCTTCAAACCTGTTCCACAGAAGACCAGGAGTAAAATCTGCAACCTTGATCAATGCAGAGATTTTGGTTATCTTGGAAAAGCCAAAGAGAAAGAAAGGTTTGGGGCAGAGAGACAGTTGAGTGATTTCAAGTGACGTCACCAGATTGTGGTGCACGTGCAGTTTCCTGAGGAGGCCTGCCTGTTACCTATTTAAAGTTGCCAAGAATCGGGAATACCTCCCTCAGCAGCGTGTACACTTATTTATCACCTTCTCAAATCTCTCCAGTCCATCTATTAGTTATCAGAAGCCTGGATCTCTTTAGCAGTTGGAACAGACCATTATGAGTAACTGCACAGCTCCCTCTTCTCCCCGTGTATGAAGGACCTACAATCTTCCTGCAACCCCTTTACTTCCTTCTTTGTTCCCTCTTCCATTTCATTTATTTCATTTCATTCAATTATGCTTCATGTAATGGAAATTTGTTGGCTGCCTGTATCTTTCTGCCTTCTGAGAAAATGACAGTGTTCTGTTAAGGTGCTCACCATTTTATTAAGCACCACGGCTATGACCTCAGAGGTCATCACCCAGCCACAGTGGTTCATTCCCGATTTAAGACCACAGCATTGACAGCCACATATAAGACAGTCAGGACATGACATGCCCCAGACCAGAGGGCAGGGATGACTGGACTGAAGTGAAGAAGGTCTTGCCTGTTACGTGAGCCCATAAATTTACTGTAGTCTTTCAGAGAGTAGTTTGGGTTTCTGTTACAGTAATGCAGCAAAGTTCATTTCATTATAAATATGTGATAAACAATTTGCAACATACTGGAGAATATCAAAGAGAATTGTTCATTATTACATTTGCACATAGTTGAATGCTCAATAAAATGACAGTTGGGTTCACAACAGCTCCCCTCCTCACAGAGACGAAAAGGTTACAGAAGGGAGAAAAGAAGAAGTTGAGTTTAGTTTGCAAGTACCTAGCACACAAGTCCCAAGAAAGGAAGATTCTATAGAGAGAAGGCACTTGATATCAGTGCACTGCGAGCTCTTTAAAAACAAACAAAAAAACAAAAGAAAACAAAAAGAACCTCATACATTTCAGGGCCTTGCTTCAACTATTTCCAACAGAAACTTAAATTACATTAGGAGTCACTCAAGAATTCCAAAGTCAGAACAATCCTCTGACTTCTGGAGCCTCCTAGTGGCCTAAATCTTTCAAGCCAGCAGACTATACATAGTGACTTGCTGTTTCAGTGTAGTGTGTGAATCACTAGATTTTAATGACTTAAGAGAGAAAATTCTAATTCCCAATGTTCTATACATGCCAAACTATATAAGCCCCCAGAAATGCTGCTTTCTTGGTTTTGAATTCAACTCAGATTTTTATCAGGTACTAGACACTGTAACTATGTGCTATGGCACTTAATATTCCCAACAACCTGTGAGGCATTGGATAACAGACAAAGAGGAGGTGGGTGGGAAACTAAAAGGAGCTAAATTTGCCAGTGCTTTAAGTGCATCATGATGAGGGGCTGGTGAGTAAAGGGAGCTGGCCACAGCTCCAGCCTGGGAGGCTGAGTGAGAGCCCACAGGAGGCAGAGCCAGTGCAGGAAAGAAGCTAATAAGTTTGGAATATTTTGAGCTTGAGGTGTCTTTGAAACATCTCAACAGCTCCAGGGGTTCAGAAGAGAGGAGATCACTATGTGGATACCAGTAAAAGTGCTGGGTGTAGACAACAGCCTCTGGGGATAGTGTGGACTTGAGAAAATATGAGAGCAGAAACAGAATTTGGAGGAAAAACACCATTCAAGAGGCAGCAAAGAAAGAAGAGCACAAATAAGGCCAAACTTTCAGTCAGAGATATATGTAGGAGAAAGTGGTGACACTGAAGCCAAAAGAGTTTCAAATCCAAGAGAGTGATTAGAGGTATTAGATGACACAGAAAAGCCAAGGAACGGATGTTGAATTCTGTAAGGAGAAAGCCTTTGCCCCAGAGCGATTTCAGGACCAGAGACAGGCAGGAAGTGGCCTCACTATAGTGAAGAGACAGCAGGAGGTGAGATCCTGTTTCCCCAACAGGCCACCAATGCACCCCTCCTCTTTCCACTGGCAAACTTTAAGAAAACAAGATGTAGCAGATAGAATGTCCTATGGACTGACTGAATGTCTCCCCCAATTTTCATATTTTGAAACCCTGATGCCTAATGCAGTATTATTTGAAGGTGAAAGCTTTGGGATGGAATTAAGGTTAGATTTAGTCGTAAGGATAGGGTCTTTATGATGGGATTAATGTTCCAGAAGAAAAGCATAAGATATCTCTCTCTCTCTCTCTTTTTCTCTCTCTCTCTCTCCCTCCCTCCGTGAGGATATGAGGATACAACAGAGTCGCCATATGCAATCTAGACAAAAAATCTGCTAGCATCTTGATTTCGGACTTTTCAGGCTCCAGAGGTGTGAGAAATAAATCGTTTAGGCCAACAAGTCTATGGGATTTCATTACAGCAGCTGAAATTGATGAAGAGTACCAGTTTTCCAAATGGACTGTCTTACATTAAAATGTTTACCTGAATGTTCTCTATCCTGATTCTTCTCCTGTATTTCTGTTGGCTATTAACTCTAAGTCTCCATTCCCCTCCATGGTTGGCACATTCCTCAAGGTAGACACAGCATCTGGATAGTGTGACCCTTGCATAGAAAAACTCTCCTCTCCACCCTCTTCCCCCATCTGCTCCTTTTCCCACTAGTCACTCTACCTTGATGTCCCAGAAGCAGAATATCTGGAATGCCCAAAATTCAACTCACTATATTCTCTTACCCCCTAAATCTCTTTTCCTTCAACATCTCATTTCCTAGTTAATTACCTGTTGTAAAAACTAAAAGACTCATATCCATTTTCTACTCCTTTTTTACTACTTATATCTAATCTGTCACTAAGTTCTTTTAATAATATATTCTAAACTCCTTTTGACTTTCCCCCCTCTTCATTTAGGGGCTGATCTGCTTTCTAACTGGTTTCTTATCTCTAGTTTCCAATTCCATTTTACTTTCTGTACTGGAATGCAGGGATGTCTAGAAAATACCAATGAGATAATGGTGCAGCCACACTACAAACATCTCAGAAGCTTTCCTGTCAACAGGATATAGCTTCTAGGACACACGATACTCCTTATCCATTTAGTGAAGTCCAATTCATCAACCTCCTGTAGATGTCACTTACTTATTAAAGTCTACCCTTACTGACCCATCTCCCCATTTCACCTCCGGACTGAATGAGTTGTCCCCAATCTCTGGTTTCTTTAGTATTGTTTACATATCTCTCCCCCATAAACTGAGTGTTTTCCTACAGGTCCTCCCCTATTTATCTGTGAGTTCCTCTTTGGCAAACAGTGTATCTTTTTTATCTTTGAATTCCCACAATGTGGCAGAGTCCTTGATATTCATTCAATACTAGATAGTACTTTTGGTAGTGACAAGTATACAGAATGAATGAATGAAGGAGATGATAGTCTCTAGGTCTAATTGGCCCATCTTGGAAGATTGTTCATTACTTTATATTATTTATTTGGCCTTCTATTGTTTATGTCAATGTTCTCTAAAATACCAACATAAAGGACATAGAGTGTGACCTTGAAATTGCAGACTTCTTTGTTGTGAGGATATCTAGGATGTTTTAGATATCCTAGATTGTGTCCAGAATCAGGTAATTTGCTTTGCTGAAGAAGATGAGGAACAGGTTGGAGTAGCAAATGCATAACTTTACTGCATTTTTGGTCTGCCCCTTAATTTTCTGGGGTGGTCAGAGTTTCCATGACAGGTAACATAAATGATCTTTATTCTGCCTACCCTTTGGTTTTCTTAAGGGCTCATTTTCCTCAAGGTATATGCTTTAAAACTAAAAACCATATGAACTATAATACAATGAAAGTGGGTATCTGACCAAAAGAGATTTTATTCTCCCTCGTAGGTGAATTGAATGTATCTTAAAAGAACCCCAACAGAAGTGTTCATTATGTCCTGAAGTCTTGCTGAATAACAATCTCTTTTCCCTAAATGTCCCTTGAGTCAATTTCCCTACACACTGCCACAGCTTTCATCCTTACCACCACCAGCCATGGTTTTCTCTTCTTGCTGTCCCTGAAAATCAACAATTGTTTTGTTAATTATGTAATGTGTAATTTCAATATTGTGGTTATTTAGGATGTTATCATTTTTAAAGATAGATATTAAACAATTTTGGAAACATTATATCTACATTTTGTTTATACTAATTGAAAAAATAATACTATATTGTGAAAAATATTAAGTTTAGGCATATGCACAAAACTATTCATTGGTATTAATTAATAAACAAAAACAACCTAATATCCATCAATTAATCACTGATTGAATAAACTATAGCACATCTATGAAATGGAGTACTATACTGCTGCAAGAAAGAAATAAGCAAGATCTTATTTATTATTCAGGATGATGTCTTCTAGGATATATTAGGTGAAAAAAATAAGTTAGAGAAAACTATACATAGTAACTAACATTTATCCAAGAAAGATGAGTTGCAAATAAATATACATATTTTTTTAAATGGAAAGCTTAACCAAAAACATTTTTTTAAAGGTTATCAATTTGAGGGAGAGATGAGTGTGGAAGCACCAAGGAAAAAAACTAGACTTCTCAAAATACATCTTGTTTGTGTAATTTAACTTTGTAGCCATGCAATCACTTTACATAATAATTCAACATTTTAAATAAAAGCAATCTTCACAGATGAAAGAAAATTAAATAAATAAACCTAACTGTATATTGAGTTGGTGGCATAAAACATAGAGAAGAACTAATTCAACTGACTTTAAACACAGTAATTTGATTCTACAACTTGAGGAGGATATACCTTAAGGACAAAAGGGAACAGCCAAGAATACAAAATAAAGAAATCCGAAACTCCTCTCAGTAATCAAATTGTGTGTGGTAGTGTTGGTATCTCTGTTTTGGATGTGTTTTGTGGTCTACAAAAATGTAGTAATCGAGTTGGTGTTGTTATGATCTGGGATTATATTTATTATGCATGCTAATGGGAGGGGAACACTGCAGTAAAACAGTTTCATTGCTTTAGTTGTCAATGATGATATATGGTAGTGATGGGTACAGATGAGAGAAAAATAGAGAAAAGATCAGTTGCAAGTGAGGTTTACTCAGATATGGTATATTTGGTTGAGAGCCATCAGATTTCTGAAGAAGTGTACTGCTTCTCTACCACTTTGAGTTTAGGAAAGTGTGAAGTAGTTCCTGGGTCAGGTCTATAGAATCAACTGTTCCCTTAATAACCCCAAATAACAACTGGCTGAAAACCTGGACTCCTACAAAACAGCTGATCCAATGTTCAGAGAATACGACTTGCAGGAAAGCTGTCATCTATCAAATGAGCTATTTTCAATGAGTGCTTATAGGGAACCAATCAGCATGGCAATTGAGAATGTAGACCAGTATTGATCCAGAAAACTGATCAATGCGAGGTGGCCCACAGGAGCCAGGTGTGCAGATCGGCTTTCCCATGGGGAATCAGGCCTGCATTGTACCTGGGCTGCCATGAGACTTGCTTTTGCTAAAACTCCCTCACCCTGAGTTAAGACTGCAGATGTTTAATGCATATCTCTGAAGCAACTCCCTAAAGTCTGTGCTATGATGTCCCAAGGATGAAATGTAACCAAATCAATCATTTGTATCGTTCCCTTCCATTTGCAACTTTTTTCTTTTTTTGTTATCTGTAAGAAGTAATCACTTAACTAAATCCAAAATAATAAGAATATTCTTTGATGTAATGTGACTGGAAAGCAATAGAAGCCTGTTCAGGCAAGGGTCGGTGTGCTCTCCCCTTGAGAGAGTGGCCGTGCCGTCGTCCCTTTTTCTCCACAGGACTTGGGAGTCTGTGTGAATTTGTTTACTGCATCCACAATACACAGACTCTGGAGGGTCGGAGTCTGCATCAAGTGCTGAGATGACCTCCATTTTTGAACTTAAAAATTGATTTTGTACTTACATACAAATAAAATGAACTAACTGCATTATTTAAGCAAACATAACACTACTCCAACTGATAGAATTAATAAAGCAAAACAATATATCAATGTTAAGTTCTTTGAAATAGATTTCTGTAGGGAAGTGTTTACTCTCTGGACTCTAGCATGTCGGTATTGTTTTATGGTTTATGCCCTATTATGCCTTTTCCTCTTAGTTCCAAGCAGCACAATTTCCACCTCAGGCACAGGTCTCCTTTGCCCCAGTGGGGAAAGTGGGGATTATCTCTTAAGAGTGGCCCTTTTGGCATAAAAATGCGTTCCCATGCTTCAGTACGACTTTCCTTTCTCAGACAGATCTCTCCTGCCTGCTCTTCTTTTTCATAATGTGAAGGTCTGCTCTCGGCACCCCCACAACTGAAAGCTCTGGGGTATGGTTTCTGTCATCTAGTTCACGCCAAGTGTGATCATATGTGTATAACACAGAAAGTTGAAATGAAGAACAAAGTTTGACTCCATTACAAATGTCTTGCCTCTACAGTAACTCATTCCAAGCTTTAATATTAACTAGGTGTGTGAGCTTGGGGTCAAACATACAAATCCAACTTTGTATTTCAGTGCTGTTAGGGAAAAGAGATTGGACATTTTAAAATACTGTAAAATAAAAGTGACATTATAATTTAAATTTGAATACTTACAGGAGAATTATCTTAACTTGCTACATATCTGCATTTTACAGTACATTTGACCAACAAACACTGGGTCTGCAAAAAGCAATGAGTGGGCTCTCTGTGGTTAAGAATGTTTTGAAGAAATACAGTTATACTTCCATAGGGAAGTTTGTGTTCTAGTTTAGTTACTGAGGTAATGCCAAAAAAGAATACATTTTAAAAATAGAACTCGCTGGTCCAACTTAAATGTACATTCGAAATGAGGTTAAATTGAATTAAATGGCATAATGAATATAGTAGGTGACAAATTTTAAGACAAATTGTAATCTACTAAAAAGGCACAGATTAGTAAGAAGTAGGCAGAGAGCACAGGAAGGGGACAAATCACACATTTGTTTGGTAAATAGCCTTGGAACAGAGGCTGCAGCTCAGGCCCAAACTCTGGTAGGAGCTGAGAGAGCACGGACGGCTCCAGCTCAGCCTCTAGTGAAGTGGAAACCCTCTCTGCAATAGCCTGGCAGAGACCACACTGCTTCTGATTAAATCCTCGTGTTCCAAAGAGCGCACAGGGCAGCCAGTTCGATGTTCATGCAGTACAGGAAAGTTGTTATCTATAAAATGAGCCCAAATAGGAATGACATGCCATCAAGTTTCATGGAGGGTACCCGCTATAAGCAAGGCAGTTCGCAGACTTCATTCAGTAAGTATTCGCAGTGATCTTACACAGCGCGGATCACGCTGCGCACTTGGCAGCAGGAAGGAGGCTCCTGGATGCGCACTACGCCCAACCTCACACAGTTCATAAGAGGCAGAGCTGGGATTTCACTCAGGTTTGATGCCAGCACTCGCGTCTCCTTCCTCTGGCTCGGCCATTTGCGGCTGATCAGATTGGCCGCGGGTGCTGCACGTTAGACCAATGGAAGAGGAGATAGGCGAGAATGAGATGTGATTACGAAATGTTAGAGAAAATGGAAATCCTGGGAAATTGAATGAAGTCTGATCTATTCAATCTAAAAGTTTTAATGATAAATCTGGGAGTTTGCTAGAAGTGGGCTAAGAATATAACAAATAGAATCAACGTACCATCAAACTAAGTAACCGTAGCTTTGCATGACAAAAGAGGGATTCCATCAAAAACAAGGCGGTCTCCCAGAAGGAGGGAATTTGGGGCTGGGGGACAGGAGAAGGAGAGATGCTGAAGAAACCCTCCGCGCAGGTCCCAGAGCCACTTGGGTGGGCGCGCGGACCTTGACACATCCGCCCACTGCGTGGCCGCGGGCGAGCTCCCCACCCACTCTGTGAGTTGTAGTGCCCACTCGCACCGACGCGACTGCTGGGGCCGCCAGTAGCAACT
>JAPYXV010002141.1:0-13411 GCA_028533065.1 Trachops cirrhosus
CACAATTTACAATAGCTAAGTCCTGGAAACAACCTAGGTGCCCATCAGTAAATGAATGGGTCAAAAAACTCTGGTACATTTGCACAATGGAATACTATGCAGCCAAAAGAAAGAAGGAGCTCATACCCTTTGCAACAGCATGGATAGAGCTGGAAAGTATTATGCTAAGCGAAATAAGCCAGGCAGTTAAAGACAAATACCATATGATCTCCCCTTTAACAGGAACCTAAACAACAAAACAAAGAAATAAGTAAAATATAACAAAAGACACTGAAATAGAGGACAGGTAGTCAGTGACCAGAGGGGAGTGGGGAGGGAATTCCAGGGGAGAAGGGAAGGGTTTACAGGAACAAATAAAGAGGACACATGGACAAAACTAGGGGCGTTGGAAAGGGGAGGGAGGAGGGGAGGAATGGGTGGGTGGGCTGGAATGGGAATAAAGGATAGAAACTGTACTGAATAAACTAAAATAAAAAAATTAAAAAAAAAGACAGCTAACAAAGCAAAACATCAGGAAGCAGAGAAACAAATGAAAAGAGTCCATTAAAATGGGGAGACAAAAAAGGAACATGAAAACAAAGGGAATGAAAGACTCCCCACTAAAAGAGCAAAATGAAAGATAACCAAAATATCAGACATAGAACTCAAATGAATGGTTATAAAGATACTCAAAGAGCTCACAGACAGCTAAAAGCAACTGAGTGAGAACTACATCACCATGAAAAAGGAAATAGAAACTGTAAACAAAACGCAGGAAGAAATGAACAATAAATTCTCAGAAATAAAAAACACATTAGAAGGAATTATAAGGAGGCTGGATGAAGCAGAGGATCAAATCAGCAAGTTGGAGGACAAGGTAGAAAAAACCTCTCAGAGGGCAAGAACAAAAAAAGAGACTCAGAAAGAAGGAACAGGTGGTAAGGGAACTGCAAGACAACATGAAATGTAACAATATCTGTATAACAGGGATTCCAGAAGGAGAAAAAGAAAAGCAAGGGGTAGAAAACCTGTTTGAAACAGTAATAATGGAAAACGTCCCTAATTTAATGAGAGAAAAAGTCACATAAATCCAGGAAACACAGATAGTCCCAATCAAGCGGAACCGAAAGAGGTCCACTGCAAGTGACATCATGGTGAAAATGTCAAAATTCCAAGACACAGAGAGACTCTCAAAGGCAGCAAAGGAGCAAAAGAAGTATTTTACAAGTGAGCCCTGATAAGGCTGTGGCAGCTGATTTCTCAATGAAAATGCTCCAAGCCAGAAGACAATGGCAAGAAATATGCCAAGTAATGAAAGCCAGAGACCTCCAACCAAGATTACTCTACCAAGCAAGGCTCTCAATTAAAATAGAAGGCCAAATAAGGAGCTTCCCAGACAAAAGGAGTCTAAAAGAATACACCTCCACCAAACCAGCTCTGCAACAGATGCTAAAGGGACTGCTTTAAGAATAGGAAGAAAGAGAGTGAGAGAGAAAGGAACACAGGTGTGAAAAAATGGCAATGAATAAGTACCTATCGATTATAACCTTAAACATAAACGGATTAATTGCTCCAATCAAAAGACATAGAGTAGCCGGACAGATAAGAAAGCCTGACCCACACATATGCTGCCTACAAGTGACCCAACTCACAACGAAAAACTTACACAGACTGAAAGTGAAGGTCTAGAAACAAATATTCCAAGCAAACAGGGGAAAAAAGGCTGGGGTAGCAATACTCACATCAGACAAAATAGACTTCAAAAACAGTCATAAATAGAGACCCAGAAGGACACTTCATAATACTCAAGGAAAGAATCCATCAAGAAGACATAAACATTGTAAATATATATTCACCCAACATAGGAGCACCCAAATACATGAAGAAAATCTTGGAGGATTTCAACAAAGATATTGACAGAAACACAATTATACCACACTGTCAAAAATGGACAGATCTTCCAAACAAAATATCAACAAAGATATTGCAGTATTAAAAAAATGTCCTAGATCAAATGAAGTTGACTGATATATTTAGAGTCTTTCATCCCAAAAAAGCAAAATACACATTCTTTTCAAATGCACATGGAATATTTTCAAAGATAGACCACATGATAGGACATAAAGCAAGCCTCAACAAATTCAAGGAAATTGAAATTATATCAAGCATTTTCTCTGACCACAAGGGATTGACACTAGAAACCAACGTCAAGGCAAGGAAAAAACTCAAAAACACTCAACTTCATGGAGATTAAATAGCATGCTATTAATCAATGAATGGGTCAAGAAGGAGATAAAGGACAAAATCAAAAGGTTCCTGGAAACAAATGTAAATGAACTCACACAACCCAAAACTTATGGGCCAGAGCAAAGGCAGCCCTGAGAGAAAAGTTCATAGCTATACAGGCCTATCTAAAAAAAATGGAAACATTTCAAATAAATACCCTAACACTACACTTACAAGAACTCAAGGAACTACAACAAAGACAGCCCAGGGCAAGTACAAGGAAGGAAATAACCAAGATCAGAGCAGAATTAAATGACATAGAGACTAAAAGTACAATCTAAGGGTCAATGAATCCAGGACCTGGTTCTTTGAAAAGATAAACAAAATTGGCAAGGCATTTCAGAAGGCTTATCAAGAAAAAAAGAGAAAGGACCCAAATAAACACAATCAGAAATGAAAGAGGAGAGTTTACAACTTATACCACAGAAATACAAAGGATTGTAAGAAATTACTATGAAGAACTATATGGCAAGAAATTTGAAAACCTAGATGAAATGGACAATTTTCTAGAAAAATATAAACCCCATCCTTCACAGACTATTCCAAAAAAATACAAGAACATGGAAGACTCCCAAACTCTTTTTATGAAGCCAGTATCATCCTAACCCCAACACTAGATAAAGATACAACAAAGAGAGAAAACTTCAGGCCAATATCGCTGATGAACATAGATGCTAAAATCCTCAACAAAATATTGGCAAACCACATTCAGCAATACATTAAAAATATCATACACCATGACCAGGTGGGATTCATCTCAGTGAAGGAAGGATGGCATAATATTCACAAATCAATAAATGTAACACACCCCATAAACAAAAGCAAAGATAAAAATCACACGATCATATCAATAGATGCAGAAAAAGCATTTGATTAGGTACAGCACTCGTTTGTGATAAAAACATTCAGCAAAGTGGGAATAGAGGGAGCATTCCCCAACATAATAAAGGCCATATATGAGAGACCTACAGCCAACATCATACTAAATGGACAAAAATTAAAAACTTTCGCACTAAGATCAGGAACAAGATAAGGTTGTCCACTTTTACCACTCCCATTCAACAAAGTATTGGAAGTCCTACACACAGCAATCAGACAAGAATAGGAAATAAAAGGCATCCAAATTGGAAAAGAGAAAACAAAACTGTCATTGTTTGTAGATGCCATAATAGCATACCTAGAAAACCCTATAGACTCCACCAAAAAACTGCTTGACCTAATAAATGAATTTGGCAAAACAGCAGGATACAAAGTCAATATCCAGAAATGAAAGTCATTTTTGTACACCAACAATGAATTATCAGGAACAGAAATCAGGGGAAAAAATCCATTTGATATAGCAACAAGAAAAATAAAATACCTAGGAATAAACCTAACCAAAGAAGTAAAAGACCTGTATTCAGAAAACTACACAACAATGAAGAAAGAAATTAAGGAAGACACAAAGGAATGGAAACATATACCATGTTCATGGATTGGAAGAATTAACATCATCAATATGTCCATACTACCCAAAGGAATTTACAGATTCAATGCAATTCCTATTAAAGTACCAATTGCATACTTCACAGATAAAGAACAAACAGTTGAAAAATTTATATGGAACCATATATGACTCCAAATAGCTGGAGTAATTTTGAGAAAGGAAAGCAAAGTAGGAGGAATCACAATACCTGATATCAAAATGTATTCCAAGGTCACTGTATTCAGAACACCTTGGTACTGGCATTAGAATAGACACATGGGCCAATGGAACTGAGTAGAGAGGCCAGAAATAAACCCAAGTTTCTACAGTCAACTACTATTTGACAAAGGGGTCAGCAGCAAAAAATGGAGCAAACATAGCATCTCCAACAAATGGTGTTGGGAGAGCTGGACAACTTCATTCAAAAAAATGAGACTTGACCACCAACTTACACCATGCATAAAAATAAATTCAAGGTGAGTAAAAGATTGAAATATAAATCATGACAACATTAAATCCTAGAGGAGAACATAGGCAGGAAAATCTCAGATATTCCATGCAGCAATATTTTCACCGATATGTCCCCAGAGCAAGGGACAAAAAGGAAGGAATTAACAAGTGGGACCTCATCAAAATAAAAAGCTTCTGCATGGCTAAAGAAAACTATTAAAATGAAAAGAGAACCGACCATATGGGAAAATATATTTGCCAATGGTACCTCAGACAAGGGTTTGATGTACAAAATATATAAAGAACTCACATGACTCCATTCTAAGAAGACAAGCAACCCAATTAAAAAATGGACAAAGGATTTGAAGAGACATTTGTCCAAGGAGGACATACAGAGGGTCCAGAGACATATGAAAGGATGCTCAGTATGGCTAGCCATCAGAGAGATGCAAATTAAACCACAATGAGATACCGCTTCACACCAGTCAGAATGTCCATCATAAACAATGCAACAAATAACAAATTTTGGAGAGGTTGTGAAGAATAGGGAACCCAGGGCACTTTTGGTGGCATTGCAGACTGGGGCAAGCACTATGGAAAATAGTATGGAATTTCCTCAGATAACTAAAAATTCCACTGCTAGGATGATATCCTAACAACCCCGAAACACCAGTCCAAAAGAACTTATGCACCCCAACGTTCATAGCAGCACAATTTACAATAGCCAAGTGCTGGAAGCAACTCAAGTGTCCATCAGTAAATGAATGGATCAAAATGCAATGGTACATTACACAATGGAATTCTATGCAGCAGAAAGAATCAAGGAACACCTATTCTTTGAGACAGAATGGATGGAAATGGAAAGCAATATGCTAATGAAATAATCCAGGTGATGAAAGACAAATACCATATGACCTCACCATTAACAGGAACCTAATCAACAAAACGAACAAGCAAGCAAAGTATAGTCAAAGACATTGAAATTGAGAACAGGTTGACAGTGATCAGAAGGGAGAGGGGAGGGGGGAAGGGGGGAAGGGTGGATAGTTTACAGGAACCATTATAAAGGACATAAGGACAACAACAAGGGGGGTGGATATGGAGGATGGAGGCAAGGAGGACTGGGGTGGTGGGGAGGGGTGGGGGAAAAAACAGAAAAGTGTACTTGAATAACAATATAAAAAATTTAACAAAAAAATTGAAGAAGCAGAAAGTCTAAACAGACCAATACAGTTAATGAAATTGAACAAGCAATCAAAAAACTCCAAGCACACAAAAACAACCATCTCACAGGATAATTTTACAAAACATTTAAAGAAGAGCTATCCCCTATTTTTCTCAGAATATTCCAAAAAAATCCAAGCAGAGGGAAGAATTCCAATCTCTTTTCATAAGGACAGCATTATCTTAATCCCAAAACCAGAAAAACACAAAACAAAGAAATAAAACTATAGGCCAACATCATTGATGAACGTAGTTGCTAAAATCCTCAATGAAATATTGGCAAACTGCATTCAGCAGTACATTAGAAAGATCATACATCGTGATCAAGTAGGATTCATCCCAAGTATGCAAGGATGTTTCAATATTTGAAAATCAATAAACATAATACATCACACATACAAAAAGAAAGACAAATATTGCATAATCATATCAATAGATGCAGTAAATCACTTGATAAAGTACAGCACCCTTTTATGATAAAAACACTCAGCAAAGTGGGAGTAGAGGGAGCATACCTCAACATAATAAAGGTCGTGTAGAGAAACCTATAGACAACATTATACCCAATGGACAAAAACTTAAATCTTTCCCACTGAGATCAAGAACTTAGACAAAGATGTCTGCTTTCATCACTTCTATTCAACTTAGTTTTGGAAGTCCTAGACACAGTGATCAGACAAGAAAAAGAAATAAAAGGCATCCAAATTGGAAAGGAGGAAGCAAAACTGTCACTAAGTGCACATGACGTGATAGTGTCCATAGGAAATCCTATAGACTCCACCAAAAATCTACTTGGCCCAATAAGTGAATTTGGCAAAATAGTGGGATGCAGAGTCAGTATTCAGAAATTGAAGGCACTTTTGTACACCAACAATGAAATATGTGAAAGAGAAATCAGGAAAAAAATTCCATTTACTATAGCAATGAGAAATATAAAGTATCTAGGGCTAAGCTAACCAAAGAGGTAAAAGACCTATACTCAAAAAACTACACAAAACTGAAGAAAGAAATTAAGAAAGACACAAATAAATGGAAGCGTATACCATGTTCATAGATTGGAAGAATTGTCATCATCAAAATGTCCATACTACTCAAAGCAACTCATAGATTCAATGCTCTCCCTTTTAAAATACCAATGACATATTTCACAGATATAGAACAAACATTTCCAAAATATATGGAATCATATACAAGCCCAAGTAGCTGCAATTTTGAGAAAGAAGAACAAAGTAGGAGGGGTCACAGTACCTGATATCAAACTATATTACACGGCCACAGTAATCAAAATAGTCTCGTACTGGCATAAGAACAGACACATAGATCAATGGAACAATGGCCTTTATGGTCAATTGATATCAACAAAGGGAGAAGAAGCATAAAATGGAGTAAAAATAATCTCTTCATCAAATGGTGTTGGGATATCTGGACGGCTACATGCAGAAAATGGAAGTAGACCAGCAACTTACACTGTACACAAAAATAAACTCTTGATAGATAAAAAGCTTGAATGTAAGTCATGATACCATAAAAATCATATAGGAGATCTTAGGAAAGAAGATCTGACATTCCAAGCAGCATTATTTTCACTGATACCCCCTAGATCAGGTACATAAAGAATAAACAAATGGGACTTCATCAAAATAAAAAGCTTCTGTACGGCTAAAGAAAACATAAGCAAAATGAAAAGGGAATCAACCACATGGGAAAATATATTTGCCAATGATAGCTTGGACAAGGGTTTGGTCTCCAAAATATATAAAGAAGTCACATGACTCCACTCTAAAAAGACAAACAACCCAATTAAAAAGTGGGTAAAGTACATGAACAGACACTTCTCCAAGGAGGATATACAGAGGGCCCAGAGACATATTAAAGGATGCTCAGTCTCACTAGCCATCAGTGAGATACAAATTAAAACCACAGTGAGATACCGCTTCACATCAGTCAGAATGGCCATCATAACCAAATCAACAAACAAGAAGTGCTGGTGAGATTGTGGAGAAAAGGGAACCTTAGGGCACTGTTGGTGGGAATGCAGACTGGTGTGACCACTGTAGAAAACAGTATGGAATTTCCTTAGAAAACTAAAAATGGAACTGCCTTTTGACCCAGTGATTCCACTGCTGGGATTATACCCTAAGAGTCCTGAAATACTAATTCAAAAGAATCCGTGTACCCCTATGTTAATAGCAGCACAGTTTATAAGAGCCAAGTAGTGGAAGCAACCCAAGTATCCATCAGCAAATGAATAGATCAAAAAAAATTATGGTACATTTACACAATGGAATACTACATAGCAGAAAGAAAGAAAGAAGGAGGTCCTACTGTTCACAAAAGCATGGATGGATCTGGAGGGCATTATGTTAAGTGAACTAAGCCAGACAATAAAAGACAAATACCATATGATCTCACCTCTAAGTAGAACATAATCAACAAAACAAAGAAGCAAGCAAAATAAAGCCAGAGACGTTGAAAAAATGAACAAACTGACAGTGACAGGAGGGGAGGGGTGAGATGGATAGTGGGGAGAAACAGGGAAAGGGTCATCAGGGAACACATATAAGGGACACATGGACAAAACAAAAGGGTGTGGGAGAGAGGGTGGGAGGCAAGGATGGGTAGGGCAGTGGGAGTTTTGGGGGAAAATGGAGACAACTCTACTTGAACAACAACAAAAAATGTGAAAAAAAATAAGTGATTCCTAGGTTTGGACCTCTATACAACATTCAAAGCATTGTTCCATTGCTGGACCATTGTTCAGTTTGGAGCTCTCCCAGAAGGTTGGACAATGGAAACTACTTGCATTATGGAGACTTCAATCTATGGGAAAGACTGAGAAAATAAATCACCTAACAAAAAGACCCTGGCAAATGTATGCCAGGAAATGCATTTGAAATGGACCAGGCACTCCCCATTGCTTTGCTCCAAATTAGGGTGGCACTGAGAAGTGAACTTAAGCCCTTTTGAAATAATTTATGGGAGACTTCAAAATCTCTGTTTTAGGAATACCCCCTGTAGATTTGGAGCATGAGTCAAAAATTAAGCAATATGTGTAACATCTAGGGCAAACAATAACCATTCTGCACAAGTTTGTTCATTGAGTTCTGCCTACCCATCTGCTGAGCTCTTACACCTGTTTCAGCTGGGAGACCAAGTCTTACTAAAGACTTGGAAGACTCAAAGCCCTGAACAGCCACTAGCTAAACAATGGACTGGTGCTTATGACACCCTACTGACAACGCATTCTTCTCTAAAGCTCGTAGAAATTAAGTCTTGGATCCACCCAGCACAGATAAAGCAGGCACAGCCTGAGGAATATTCACACACTGTTGCTGTGGTCAATGCTGAAAAGGACAGCTGGACCTGCACTCCAGAAGCATATTTGAAATTTCCTTTTTAGAAGAAGACAGCAACCCTCTATACAAAATGACAATGTTCTTTTACTTTTTGTGTTTACAAATCTAGGGACTGTTGGCTGCTTAATTCTGATTTATGGTATGTTCTTTCCCATTGTTAATAAGTACAAAAATATTGAAAGATGGTTATGTTTATTCCTGAATTAGCACAGAAAGTAGTGAAAGTTTCAAACTTGAAGAAAAACCTCAGTTCTTGGTTATGGTTATGTTTTGCTTACTTTCTGATCTTGGAGGAACTTGCTATTTTGTGTATATTGAGAATACTCTGTCTCTGCTATTAGAGACCAGTGGGCAAGAGAAGGCCTCTGGTATATGGACCTCAGAAAGGTCTGGTGCTGGTTAGGGTTCGACTAAGGGGGAGATCATGTCTCCGACATTTGGGGCTTGGTGTCATTTGGACCTGGATAAGGTCATCTGGTGCCAGTTAAAGTCCAGCTGAGATAAGAAAATGTTTCTACTATTGGGGCTTCATGCCATTTGAACGCTGTTGGTGTTCTCTGTGGTACTGGTTGGTGTGAGATAACGTCTCTGCCATTTGGGCTTTGTGCTGTTTGAACCTAGGAGAGTCATTTGTGGTACCAGTGGTCATCAGGTGCCAGTAAGAGTCTGGCTGGGGTGAGTGAGCATGTCTCTGCCATGATACCAGTTGGTGAGAGGTCACATCTCTGCCAGGAGACCAGTAGACACACTGACAGGAAAGAGAATGTCTCTAACATTGGAGCTTTGTGCCATTCAGGACCTGGGAAAGGTCTCTTGTGTGACTGGTAAGACCAGTTGGTGTGAGACTATGTTCTAACACTAGTTCTAGTTCCCCCTTTATTACTTTTGGCTGTTTGTGTTTCTATTTTGAAAAGAAATTGAGGTTTCCAAGGTTAAATCCTCAGTATCTGATTACATCACCAGAGTCATTCAATTTGTAGACATGAATATTTGTCAAATCGTCACTTCTCAGTATCATTACAGCAAAAAGTCTTGCAGCTAAACGTCTTCTCAAAAGATAGTCTTGCAGACTTAGAGACAGTATAGTCACCACTTGAGAAGCCCACCTGCATTGTCATTTCCTAAGACTCAGTGGTTTGACTGTAATAGATGGCTGAGTTGGTGAAGTATGGGTGGCTGATCGGCTTCATTCTGAGACCAATTTTATTTTCTACCATTAAAAGTTTGGACAGAAAAGTTCTGGAAGTGTGAAAAGGGGAAAATTATACAGTCCCTACTTTGGTTATTTAGTTGTAGCTCTGATTGTGCCTGCAAACCTTCTTGTCAAATTTGTTGCCTCCAGAATACAGGGTTGCTAACCTGTCCAGCAATGCCATCCTTTGGACATCATGCATGCTGCTTTCCAGGGAAAACCAGCTGACCTGGAACTTGCAAGATCCTTCTCCCTGCTATAACCCCCTTTCGTTAAGCATCTCTGAACCAAGGGATAGGTAGGACTATGCCTTCGGCTAGCAGGAATAGTGCCAGAAGAATGAGACCTTCATCCATTCGTCCTTGTAAGATAAGTGTTCAGAGTGTTGAGAGGGGAAATAGTAATGTGTGCATCACCCTGGAAACCAGAGTGATGTGTACAAGTGCACAAAGGATTCTGGGGGTCACAGGAGGGATGAAGCAGGATGCACAGGAAGTCCCCCAAAAGCAGACTCCAAGAGGGGATCCAGGGGAGTGTCTGACTGCAGAGGGAGATTAGGCAGTGGCTGGGAGTAGGATGTGGCTGGTGGTAGGAGTGGGGCAAGGAGCCCAAGGAGGAGAGGAGCAGTGAGAATGTGCAGGCTTCAAGACCGAGGCCAGAGAGGCCTGTGTGGCATATACAGGTGGCTGCTAAGAGGACAGCCAGGCCAGGGGTAGACCTGCAGTTGGGTGGACATCTCTCCACCTTCCCAACAGCCAGGGCCTGGGTTCCTAGGTCCTGGGCCTGGAAGACAGTAGGAAAAGAAGGGGAGAGGCTCAGGCTACAGGCCCCACATGGACCTGTCGACAGATGCACTTCCTGAGGGCCTGTCAGCAACCAGAGGAAAAGGCACATGACTATTAGACCTTGCTTTTCAGGTAATACATACTATGAAGGTTTAAAAGCTTAGTTTTTGTAAAAACTTTTCTTCTTGTGTTATTTTCAGCTCTTGAATCTATGTAGTAATTGTAATAACAAATACTTAAACAGCTATTTTTTTCAGATATTTTGTTAATTAAAGAAAATCTTCCTTAAATAGCATGCTATTAAACAATGAATGGGTCAAGAACGAAATCAGGGAAGAAATCAAAAACTTTCTGGAAACAAACAAAAATGAACTCACAACAACACAATATGGGACACAGTGAAGGCAGTCCTGAGAGGGAAGTTCAGAGCAATACACGCCTACCTAAAAAAGACAGAAACATTTCAAACAAACAACCTAACTCTACATATACAAGAACTTGAGGAACAACAACAAAGACAGCCAAGAGCAAGTAGAAGGAAGGAAATAACCAAGATCAGAGCAGAATTAAATGAAATAGAGACTGAAAGCACAATTCTAAGGATCAACGAATCCAGGAGAGGGTTCTTTGAAAAAATAAACAAAATTGACAAGCCTTTAAGCAGACTCATCAAGAAAAAAAGAGAAAGGATCCAAATAAACACAATCAGAAATAAAAGAGGAGAGATAACAATAGATACCACAGAAAAACAAAGGAGTGTAAGAAATTACTATGAAGAACTGTATGCCAAGAAATTTGAACAACTAGGTGAAATAGACAAATTCCTAGAAAAATATAATCTTCCAAAACTCAGTGAAGAAGAAACAGAAAGTGTGAACAGACGAATAACATCAAATGAAATTGAAGCAGTAATCAAAAAAGTCCCAGCATACAAAAGCCCAGGACTGGATGGTTTCACAGGATATTTCTACAAAACATGTAAGGAAGAGCTAATCCCTATCCTTCACAGACTATTCCAAAAAACCCAAAAAGATGGAAGACTCCTGAACTCTTTTTATGAGGCCAGCATCATTCTCATCCCAAAACTTGATAAAGACACAACAAAGAAACAAAACTTCAGGCCAATATCGCTGATGAACATAGATGCTAAAATCCTCAACAAAATATTGACAAACCACATCCAGCAATACATTAGAATGATCATACACCATTACCAAGTGGGATTCATCCCAAGGATGCAAGGATGGTTCAATATTCACAAATCAGTAAATACAATACACCACATAAACAAAAGCAACGGCAAAAACCACATGATCATATCAATAGATGAGGAACAAGCATTTGATAAGGTACAGCATCCATTTATGATAAAAACACTCAGCAAAGCAGGAATAGAGGGAGCATTCCTCAATCTAATAAAGGTCATATATGAGACACCTGCAGCCAACATCATATTCAATGGTCAAAAACTAAAATCTTTTCCACTAAGATCAGGAACAAATCAAGACTGTCCACTTTTACCACTTCTTTTCAATATAGTACTGGCAGTTTTAGCCACAGTGATCAGACAAGAAAAGGAAATGAAAGGCATCCAATTGGAAAGGAGGAAACAAAACTGTCACTGTTTGCAGATGACATGATAGTGTACATAGAAAATCCTATACACTTGGCCAAAAAACTGCTTGACCTAATAAACTAATTTGGAAAAACAGTGGAATACAAAGTCAATATCCAGAAATCAAAGGCATTTTTGTACACCAATAATGAAACAGCAGAAGCAGAAATCAAGAAAACAATCCCATTTGATATAGCAAAAAGAAAAATAAAATACCTAAGAATAAACCTAACCAAAGAGGTAAAGGACCTGTATTCAGAAAACTACATAACACTGAAGAAAGAAATCAAGGAAGACACAAACAAATGGAAACATATACTGTGTTCATGGACAGGAAGAATTAACATCATCAAAAATGTCCATACTACCCAAAGCAATCTACACATTAAATGCAATACCTATTAAAGTATAAATGGCATATTTCACTGACATAGAACAAATACTTCAGAAATTTATATGGAACCACAAATGACCCCAAATAACTGCTGCAATTTTGAGAAAGAAGAGTAAAGTAGGAGGGATCACAATACCTGATACTAAACTATATTACAAGGCCAGTGTAATCAAAACAGCCTGGTATCGGCATAAAAACAAGCACATGGACCAATGGAACAGAACAGAGAGCCCAGAAATAAACCCAAATCTCTATGGTCAATTAATATTTGACAAAGGGAGCAGCAACATAAAATGGAGTAACAATAGCCTCTTCAACAAATGGTGTTGGGAGAACTGGACAGCTACATGCAAAAAAATGAAACTCGAACACCAACTTACACCATACACAAAAATAAATTCAAGGCATATAAAAGGCTTAAATATAAACCATGACACCATTAAAGTCCTAGAGGAAAACATAGGCAGGAAAATCTCAGATATTGCACTTAGATATTACTGACATGTCCCCTAAAGCAAGGGACATAAAGGAAAGAATAAACAAATGGGATCTCATCAAAATAAAAAGCTTCTACACGGATAAAGAAAAAATTATTAAAATAAAAAGAGAATCAACTATATGGGAAAAAATATTTGCCAATGATACCTCAGACAAGGGTTTAATCT
>JAPYXV010002142.1:0-13411 GCA_028533065.1 Trachops cirrhosus
TTGAGGAATGCTCCCTCTATTCCCACTTTGCTAAGTGTTTTTATCATAAATGGGTGCTGTACCTTATGAAATGCTTTTTCTGCATCTATTGATATGATCATGTGATGTTTGTCTTTGCTTTTGTTTATGTGATGTATTACATTTACTGATTTGCGAATATTGAACCATCCTTGCATCCCTGGGATGAATCCCACTTGGTCATGGTGTATGATCTTTCTAATGAATTGTTGAATGCGGTTTGCCAATACTTTGTTGAGGATTTTAGCATCTATGTTCATCAGGGATATTGGCCTGAAGTTTTCTTTCTTTGTTGTGTCTTTATCTGGTTTTGGGATTAGGATAATGCTGGCTTCATAAAAAGAGGTAGGGAGTTTTCCATCTTTTTGGATTTTTTGGAATAGTCTATGAAGGACTATTGTATGGTGGTTAGCTCTTCCTTAAATGCTTTGTAGAATTCTCCTGTGAAACCATCCGGTCTTGGACTTTTGTGTGTCAGTAGTTTTTTGATTACTACTTCAATTTCATCTGCTGTTATTGTTCTGTTCAGGCTTTCTGTTTCTTCTTCATTGAGTTTTGGAAGATTATATTTTTCTAGGAATTTGTCCATTTCACCTAGGGTTTCAACTTTCTTGACATACAGTTCTTCATAGTAATTTCTTACAATCCTTTGTATTTTCGTGGTGTCAGTTGTAATCCCTCCTCTTTCATTTCTGATTGTGTTTATTTGGGTCTTCTCTCTTTTTTCCTTGATGAGTCTGCTTAAAGGCTTGTTGATTTTGTTTATTTTTTCAAAGAATCAGCTCCTGGATTCATTGATCCTTAGAATTGTGCTTTCAGTCTCTAAGCCATTTAATTCTGCTCTGACCTTGGTTATTTCCTTCCTTCTACTTGCTCTGGGCTGTCTTTGTTGTTGTTCCTCTAGTTCCTGTAGATGTAGAGTTAGGTTGTTTGTTTGAAATGTTTCTATCTTTTTTAGGTAGGCCTGTATTGCTATGAACTTCCCTCTCAGGACTGCCTTTCCTATGTCCCATAAGGTTTGGATTGTTGTGAGCTCATTTTCATTTGTTTCCAGAAACTTTTTGATTTCTTCCCTAATTTCATTCTTGACCCATTCATTGTTTAATAGCATGCTATTGAATCTCCATGATGTTGAGTGTTTTAGATTCTTTTCCTTGCAGTTGGTTTCTAGTTTCAGTCCCTTGTGATCCGAGAATATGTTCGGTATGATTTCAATTTTCTTGAATTTGTTGAGGCTTGTTTTGTGTCCTATCATGTGGTCTGTCTTTGAAAATATTCGATGTGTGTTTGAGAAGAATGTGTATTTAGCTTCTTTGGGATGGAGGGCTCTTTATATATCAGTTAAGTCCATTTCATCTAGGGCATTGTTCAATGCCACAATATCTTTGTTGATATTTTGTTGGGAACATCTGTCCATTTTTGACAGTGGGGTATTAAAATCCGCTACTATAATTGTGTTCTGTCAATATCTTTCTTGAAGTCTTTTAAGATTTTCTTTATGTAATTGTGTGCTCCTATGATGGGTGCATATATATTTACAATGTTTATATTTTCTTGATAGATTCTTCTCTTGGGTATTATGAAGTGACCTTCTGGGTCTCTCTTTATGGCCCTTTTCTGGGAGTCTATTTTGTCTGATATGAGTATTGCTACCCTGCCTTTTTCTTTCTTGTCCCTTTGCTTGGAAAATTGGTTTCTAGCCCTTCACTTTCACCCTGTGCAGGTCTTTGCTCCTGAGGTGGGTCTCTTGTAGGTAGCATATGTGTGGGTCATGCTTTCTTATCCATTCATGTCTTTTGATTGGGGCATTTAATGTCTTTTGATTGGGGCATTTAATGTCTTTTGATTGGGGCATTTAATCCATTTACGTTTAAGGTTATTATTGATAGGTTCTTATTCATTGCCATTTACGTACCTGTGTTCCTCTCTGTTTTTTCCTTCCTTTCCTTAAAGCAGTCCCTTTAGCATGTCTTGCAGAGCTGGTTTGGTGGAGGTATGTTCTTTTAGACTTCTTTTGTCTGGGAAGCTTCTTATTTGGCCTTCTATCTTGATTGAGAGCCTTGCTGGGTAAAGTAGCCTTGGTTGCAGGCCTCTGGTTGTCATTACTTGGAATATTTCTTGCCCTTCTCTTCTGGCTTGTAGCGTTTCTGTTGAGAAGTCAGCTACTAGCCTTAATGGGGCTCCCTTGTACTTACTTCCTGTTTCTCTCTTGCTGCCTTTAAGATTCTCTCTTTGTCTTGAAATTTTGCCATTTTAATTATGATGTGTCTTGAGGTGGACCTCTTTGGGTTCCTCTTGATTGGGACTCTCTGTGTTTCCTCGATTTGTGTGACTTTTTCTCTCATCAAATTAGGGAAGTTTTCCATCATTACTTTTTCAAATAAGTTTTCTGTCCCTTGATCTTCTTCTTCTGGTAGGACTTTTATATGGATATTGTCTTGTATTTCTCTTAATCCCTCGTCATTCTTTCTGAGCCTCGTTTCCTGTTCTAGATCTTTCTGGGTGCTTTTTTCTACTTCGTCCTCCAGCTCACTGATCCGATCTTCTGTTTCATCATCCTGCTTTTGATTCTTCCTACTGTGTTCTTCAGTTCAGAAATTGTATTCTCCATTTCCTCTTGGCCCTTGTTCATAGTTTCTATTTCTTTTTTCATGTTGATATACTTTGCAGTGAGTTCATTGTAGTTTCCCTGTAGTCTGGTAATTCATTGTGAGCATATTGAGCTTCCTGATAATCATTGCTTTGAACTCAGAATCTGATAGTTGAGTTGCCTCTATTTCATTTAGCATTCCTTCTGAGGCTTCCTCCTTTCCCTTCATGTGGGGATTGTTTCTTTGTCTTCTCATTGATCGTGAGACTCTTCTTATTAGCCTCTTCTTCTAAATTGATCTGTTTTGGCTCCTTGGGTTTATGGTGTGAACTTCTGTTGTAGAGTACTGGTGAGATTCAGTGGTATAGTCTCCGTCAGGTATTCTGGTGTTCATAGCTTGCACCGACTGTTTTTTGTGATTAGTTGGAGGGGAAGGCAAAATGGTTTAAGGCAGTAAGAGAGTATTCTATGATATTATGGCAGCAGGAAGTAGAGAGGAAATAGGAGATCCTTTGGCTATGTATAGTATTAATTGTGATATTCCACCCAACTAGACACTTTTTAGAAGGGATGGAAAGAAGATAAGATTCTTGTTGGGGAAGGAAGCATTGTGAGTTGGATCTAGAAAGCTATGAGGTTGTGGGAGGTCAGATTCTGAGGTGAGAGTTAAGGATAGTAAATAGGTGAAGTGTGTGAGAGGATAGAGTTAACCACTACAGTAATAGATTTCAGTAAATTGTGAAGTGGGCTTAGGTCTGGGGGGCCAGAGTTGTGTAGTATTTACAATTGTATGGAATAGCTATTATTTACATTAATATTAGAGCAATAATCATTTGACAGAATATAAGAGATCTAGATAACAAGAATAGGGAGTATAGAATCTTGAGTAGTGTACTAATGGAATAGAAATGAAGTGAAGGACAGTAAATTAGGAAGACACTATGATTAAGATTACAGGGAAAACCTGTCAAATGCTACAATATAACCTGCCAAGCAAAGAAGACTATATGGAAAGAGGAGGAATAACAAAAATACTATTAAAATAAAAGATGTAAGAATAATGGAAAAATAATAATACAAATATGCAATAACTTGCAGGTTCTCTGTAATAGTAAAGTGAAATTTGTGCCACTGTCTCAGCTGTTGGGATGCCCCCTGCTTGAGTCTAACTCTGGTCTTTTCACAGTTTCGGGTTTTTTTGTGTCACTTGTGGGTATTTAAAAAGAAAGAAGAAAAAGAAAAAAAAAGAAAAAAACAGAAGGAGGAAGGAAGAAGAGATAAAATTGGAAAGAGAGGAAGAAAAAATAAAACTCGAAAGAAGGAAAGAGAAGCAAAAGGAAATGAGAAATATAAAAAGAATCAAAATTAAAAAATAAAAAATTACTTAAAAGTAAACAAAATCAAACAAACAAATAAACAAAAAAACCTCTTGTTGGTTTCAAACTGGCCAAACTGGTTTTTCTGGTCTTGCTGGCTGCAGCAGGCTGAGGGGCAATTGGTTTCACTTTTCTCCATTCCTGCTCAGCATTTAGTTAGCCTCAGGAGTACTCTCCCCAGAGCCAGCCTGGCACCTCTCCGCAGGGCTCTGGATGTGGGATCCGGGCACTCCCAAATATGCTATCCCTGGGTATACAGGTGTGAGCTCTGGGGCTCCCATACCTTCCCCAGGTTTATGATTGTGGGCTCTGGGTCTTCCACAAAGCACACTCTCCCCAGGTTGGGGGCGTGGGTGGGCAGCCAGGCCGCCCTTGGTCGCTCGGGCACTCTTCACAGGGCTATGCGTGGGTACTCACAGCCCCTGTGTGTTTGCCACTCAGTCCTCACTTCCCTCTCTGTGCCTTCAAGCACCCAGACCTCCCCAGGTGCTGCTCAATCCTTGTTTGGCTGGGGAGGGAGTGGTTGACCCAGCTCTCTCCCAATAGCTCTGTGTCAGATCCAGCTAGCTCCGGTCTGGGGCTGCAGCCACTCTGGTCCCTGCGCTGGTCCCTGGACCATTATTGTCCTGAAGCACTCTCCTTACCATCTGGTTTTTCAGTGTCCACTACAATTTTTGATCTCCTTTTTTCATATATGCTGTGGTACTGTTGGCTGTTTGCTCTGCTCCTCCGTAGATCAGCTAGGTTTTTCTCCCTTGTGTAGGGGGAAGTGAAATCTGCTACCTCCTACTACGCCGCCATCTTCCCTGTCCATTACTTTTTCTGTTCAAGGTACAATCTAGAATACCATATTCCATTTAGCCTACATGTATTTTAATAATGGATGAAACATAAAAGTAAGAGAGAAAGCATTTTCCCCCTCATACTCAGATATCACTGCTGTTACTATTTCCGCATATTCTCTCCCTAACACACTCAAATAAACATGCATCATACACATTGTAGGTTCAAACTGCATACCTATTTTTGTCCTGTTTTCAGCATTGAAAAAATCATAAATATTACCCTGTTCTATTAATTAGTGTTTGAAATATTTAAGTGTACATAGTTTTTATCACATGGATATAGCTTAAGTGAACATTAGCAGATTACTGAATGCTTTTTCCATTTTTCTTCTTACAAATGACACTGATGATTTTAAGTGCACATGGGCTTTGGGAAGCTTTCATATTTCTATAGCCTGATCACAAGGAAGAATATACAATGTGAAGATCTATGGGTTTTCCCCCTTTTATTATAATTTTGAAGTCAAGAGTAACATATTTAAACTATACTGAATTCTGTAAAATTGAAAAAGAAAATCTCCCCCTGTTCTGGTAGACTTATTCCCTTAGGGCAGGAGAGTTGTGTGAGGTCTCTGGCTTTAACCTGCACCAGTGTGAGTGAAATTACTAAGGATATTTCCAGTAACTGTGTAAAAATGAGCTTCAGTATGAGCTTTTTATAAGTGTTCAAAGTTGCAGTGAGCTCTCAGGAAGAATATTCCAGCCCCAATATCTTTTTAAAAAAATATTTTATTTATTTTTAGAGAGCGGGGAGGGAGAGAAACATTGATGTGACTGATCCCACAATGTATGTGTGTGCCCTGACTGGGATTTGAACTGGTGACCCTCTGCTTTGTGGGACGATGCCCAACCAACTGAACCACATTGGTCAGCATGTTTAGCCCCATTATCCTCTGATTTGGGCCAAGGGCGGCTTTGCTTGAGCATTTCCTGTGGTTGTATTGACTATTCTTATTTTCAGGATTTTACTGCTCATTTGTCACTGAGGAATCAGTTTCATTACTAGGTAACAGACATCAACAATGGGGAAGAAGGATACCCTGATTCTCCCAGCCTTCCAGACTAGATCATTTATCTGTACCCCAGATATTAAGTCCCACAGGGCCAAGCCCCTGATCTTCCAGCAGTTGTTGGCACTCCTGGCTCTCCAAACTGTCGCCACAGCGGCTAGATGCTGAGAGAGAGCTTACTCTTGATGGGGCAGTAAGCTGGGGCTTACTGCTACCAGGGAACAGAGGGTGAATTATGGAAAAAGTGTGGCTTCTGAAGTTAGGCCTGGATTCAAATCCTAACTGGTAGTATTCAGTACCTATTAGGAACTCTGACTTTAAGCCAGTAACTGAGCCCTCTGAACTTAAGGTTGTCAATTGTGAAAATGAGAATATTATACAAGCTGTTGTATAATTTGAATAAGATGTGACAATGTCAGGCACAGTGCCTGACCCATAGTGCGCTGTCGGACAAAATTGGTTAAATGGTGGATAGATGGACTCACGGAGCAAGTTAAACACACTATGCGTTTAAATAGTGGTGTGGCCATCGGTAATAGAAAGCATACAAAATATCTGTGCAATTAGTTAAATGTCCCTTTCATTTCCTCCCCAGGGTGGCAGACAACATAAATTTCAGCTAGTTAACATGAAAGGAATTTATTGACTGCACACTCAGGCCCTGAAATCTCAGAATTAAAACAGCCATCTTTGAATAGACTGGAGTGGGTGACTTCAGGGACCTCAGAAGCATAAAACCATCGGGCTTTTCTCTAGAACATTGAATTTTTTCATAATATTTGTGTTTTTGATCTTTAGTGACCTGCCATCAGATGAAGCAGCACTGGCCAGGAAGGCAGGGACAGGTGACACAGGCCTGGCTGCTGGGGCTCCTCTTGTGTATCAGGGACAATTCTCAGGGTGAGGGAAACGCTGGGAGCCAACAACTACATATATGTAGATTTTACAAATTGATGCATTCATTCCCTGTCTCTCTCCAGGAAACTATCACCATGAGGAAAATAACATATTCATCATCTCTGAAAATTTCCTTGTGCCCTTTGTACCCCTCTGCCTGTCCCTCAGCAATCGCTGATTTCCTTCTGTCACTACAGATCACTTTGCACTTTCTAGAATTATTATAAATAGGATCATACAATATGTATTCTTTCTTATCTGACTTCTTTCACTTAGCATAATTATTCTGAGATTCATCCATGTTGTGGCATGTATCAGTACTTTATTCCTTTTTATAGATGAATGATATTTCATTGTATGGACATAACACAGTTTTTTTATCCATTTACTTGTTCATGGACATTTGGGATGTTCCTAGTTTGGGGATATTAAACCACAAAGCTACTATGAAAATTCACACACAAGTCTTTGTTTTAAGAAAATATGTTTTTATTTCTTTTGGGTAAAAACCTAGGAACAGAGTGGTTGGGTCATATTATAGGTGTATATTTAACTTTTTCAGAAACCGCCAAGCAGTTTTCTAGAGTGTTTGTACCATTTTACATTGTTACCAGCAAAGTATGAGAGTCCCACTTGTTCCATATCCTTGGTTTGTATCCAGAGTTATGTTTTTAAAAACTAAGAAGACTAACAACCTAATTTTTGAAATGGGTAAAAGATTTCAACAGATAATTTGCCAAAGAGGATATAGTCACTGGAGAAATGAATACTAAAACCACAATGGTGTGCTTATTCCAATGGCTAACATTAAAAAGGAGCTAATAATTTTATGTTATTATGATTTCCATTATACAGATGATAAAATTAGTCTCAGGGAAATAAGTAACCAGCTATTAAGTGGTAGAATTTAAATTTGAATCCAGGTCTGCTAATCCCTGCTTAACCTCTGTGCTATTCCAGCAGTAGTCCTTTGAAGAAAACAAGGGAACTCACTCATTACCCAGGAATACAATTTCCATTTCCTCTCCAATGGTACAGCCTACCACCAATCACAGTACATATCATGGAACTTCAAGTTTTGGCATCTATTTTGCCTAAAAAATAAAATTTATGTTTTTTCAACATCTAGCTTTGTCTAGATGCCTCTTAAAAAGAGACTTAAGGTGCAGGATGCTCACCAAAGTTCATTGCTCCAACAAATATCTAGGCCAGTTTAACCATGATGACTAAGGAAAAAGTTTTCTTTTTTTCATTTTTATTTTTGGTTCAGACAGGTCTGAGTTTGAATCACAGATCTACTATTTCTTAACTGTGTGATCCTGGACAAGTTGCTAAACACTTTGAGTTTTGCTTTCTTTGTCTATAAAGTGGGAACAACACTAACTTATAGTGTTTAAAGGGTTAGAGGGACTGATGTATATATAGTATTTACCACAATATCCTGTACTTAATACACTCTCAAACACTGTTACCATGTCACAAACAATAATGTATATCCATACTAAGAATAGGTGTGCTAAACTTCTCACTCACTACAAAGCCTAAATAAGATACTAAATCATTACTTGCTAATGTTTTGCATCTCTCTGGGGACTTGCTCCTTCACTGAAGAAATGATAATTCACCAACAAATGATGGGGCATTTAAGTCTATAAGAATTATTAATAAGTCGGTGAAATATTTATCCTTTAATTATAAACATTAGAAACATTCTTTTGAAGGAGTATCTATGGTTGCTATTGAGCCATACCAGCTGAGTATCTGCATGGAGTATTAGAGTTCAATTATTAGATATTCATGGCATAAAGCAATCAGAGTAACTGTAATATAGAGCCCTAGGGAGTACCATTTCTCATGCCAAGATGACTAAAGCCTGGCCATGGTTTTTTGTGGCTTATAAGCCTTATCAGGCACTCACAGTCGGTATACTCCCTGCATCCTTTACCTGCTTTAACTCCACAAGCTCTTTTCCCAGAACCCTGGAAGTGCTACTTTTGCCACCAATGATGCATTTTCCTCTGTCTTATTGTTTTTTTTCTGAAACACAATCAGTGTTTTCAGTCAGTTCTTACACAGTGAAGCTTCCTCCAAGCACTTGGATGTATGATTATGAGGAGATACAAGCCAGTTTCTCCATGGGATGCCTCCAGCAACTTCCTCTTAGGTAGTCTAGTAATGAGCTGGCCCTGCAGAGAGAGCCAAAGTTCTACTGGTTGGCACAGTATTGATATGCCAACTTCCCAAAAGATGAGCCCTGAGAATAGAAAGTTTCTCCACACAGGCAAGGCTGGGCTTTGTTTTCAGAGCAACCGGGACCAGGTATCACTGTCACCTCCCATCTATAAACATATGAGTGGCAGGACACTAGAAGGCCTCTCTCCTGAAGAAGCACAATTTAAATCATCTCCAGCTGTGCCAGTGTAAGCAGGACACACTCAGCTGAAGCTATAGGATGGCCAGAGACTAGGCATCTGCTAGGTATATCCTGTTCCTTGAGTCCAAATGTTGACAGTTCATTGTGTGTCATTATGGTGTTTAACCCTATCTCTTCTGCAACAGAAAAATAATACTCGTTCACTCATAATTCAGTTAAAACACAAGCACATAGCACTTCAGAGTGGAGATACCTAAAGTCAGTTTCAAGGCCTGCAAGATATACCTCATCTGATCCATTCATTTCCTTTTCAAAAATTGTGGTAAAATGCACATGAAATTCACCATTTTTGCCATTTTTAACTGTACAGTTCAGTGGTATTAAGTACAGTCATGTTGTGCAACCATCACCACCATCTATCTCCAGAATTCTTTCCATCTTGCAAAACAAAAATTCTGTACCCCTTAAATAATAACTCCCATTCCCACTCTTCACAGTCCCTGGTAAGCACCATTCTACTTTTTGTCTCTATAATTTGACTACACTAGGTACTTAATGTAAGTGGAATCATGCAATATTTGTCTTTGTGTCCTATTCATTTGCAAGGTACATTGATAGAATCAGAAGTTAGCCAGTCACTTTCCAGGATTCTTGGCAAGGAAATTCCTATAGAGTTGGGTGAATTCTGTTATCTCTCTGGATGAAATTAAACATTTATGTGACTGAATTTCTTCTGATTCCATGTTCACAAAGCAACCCTGTGGTTATGGTATGGCTTCTTACAGCAGATGCAGTTCATTGCCTTCTGAGCACTCATCCCATCGTCTTTGGATTATATAGCATTGTAGTACAGTTTGGGTGGTACTGGTACCCCTTAACTCTGGAGATCGGTGTTAAACCAGTTTTCACAAACCCATAATCTCTGCCACAGTGATTGATTCAGGGATGGATACTGACCTAGGCCTAAACCAATTTTCTGACTACTGTGACTAGTTCATGGACAGGCACTTATCTAATTTAGCTCAATTAAATTGTAGTTTGGGACCTTTATTTGATGGTTGGCCAGAAAGAACCCTTGTTCTTTTAATAAAGTTGAATAAAACAATACATGTCATATTATTGTTACCAACAACCATGAAAAGAAGTAGCCCTAGGGGGTGCCAATATGATGGAAAATAGAGCCAATATATTGAAGGAAATTTAAATCTTGGTGACAACCTTAAATTATAGGATTTAGCCTTGTCCGGAGTATTTCCTACCACAAACCTTTTGAGTTGTATGAGTCAATAGATTCTCTTTATTGTTTAACCAAATATGAGCTGGATTTTCTATTACTTGTTTTTGAGTGCATTCCAATGGACTCTCCATAAACATCTGTGTACAGGGCTAGGAAACAATGGTTACATGGACTTTATGTTCCCTTTGATACTAATTTCTCACTGTGAAAACAATATTTTGGAATTGTAGTTATATGCATTCACTTGTTTCTTTAGCTTGTTTAATGTGAAACATGGATTCATTCTCAGGATCCTGACAAACTTTCATTTCTGATTTTGTCCTACTAGGACTCATGGTATACTTTCCAGGTAATGACTAACATCCCGTGGCCACATCTTGGGAGACCTTAGTGATTATACATGACTTGCCTTGAAGGCTTTCTTTGAACTTGAGCTTCTGTTTCATTCCTTTGAATTTCTGTAGCCACTGGAAATTGTTTTGAAGATTAGTGATTGTTCTAAAATAGCAACCAGCACCAGTCACACTGTTAACCACCTGGTCTCTGACATTTGGACTCAGAATCCTGGGAGCCTCCTAACTGAGGTCCTCCTAACTGAGTGCATTCACTGGTGAGCAAAAGGTAGCCAAGTCTTCTTCTGGTAATTTCTGAATGGTTTGCATGTGGCCATCATGGAAGCCATATGATCCAGCACGATGCATAGTATCAATATATAGGGCATTGAGTCTGAAGCTAAGGACCCCCTCTGGTGTTATCACTGGCATCTCTGAGAACGTTGGAAGATACACTGTTTGTGAAGGCTCAAACTTTTCTGACTTATCCAGAGGCTCTGGAACTTTCTGTGGCATAATTGTATATTCTCAGTGATTTTTCCCCTTAAAGAAATCTATGGTTCATTCCTCCTTCTGCTAGCCCTGAGTAAAAATATATTACACAGAATAGAAACAACACATTAGCAGTAGGTTTCTTTCTATATGGTGTGCTCATGAAACATCTTTTTTATTAATCATTTTTTACTTTTCAATTACAGTTGACATATTATATTAGTTTTAGGTGTACACCCCAATGATTAGATATTATATAACTTACTAAGTAATCATCCTGATAAATTTCATACCGTTCTGACACCATACAGTTATTAGAATATTATTGACTATATTTCCTATGCTGTAAGTTACATCCCCATGACTATTCTGTAACTGCCAATTTGTACTTTTTACTCCCCTCACCTTTTTCACCCATCCTTCTAACTGACCTTCATCTGGCAACCATCAAAATGTTCTCTGTATCTATGAGTCTGTTTCTGTTCTGCTTGTGTATTTATTTTGTTTTTTATTTAGATTCAATTGTTGATAGATATGTATTTATTGCCACTTTATGGTTCATATTTTTTAGGCATTTTTAAAATTTTTTTATTTTAGTTTATTCAGTATAGTTTCTGTCCTTTATTCCCATTCCAGCCCACCCATCCAGCCCTGCCCTCCTCCCTCCCATTTCCAACGCCCATACTTTTGTACATGTGTCTTCTATATTTGTTCCTGTAAAACCTCCCCTTCTCCCCTGAAATTCCCTCCACTCTCCCCTCTGGTCCCTGACAACCTGTCCTCTATTTCAGTGTCTTTTGTTATATTTTACTTCTTTCTTTGTTTTGTTGTTTAGGTTCCAGTTAAAGGTGAGATCATATGGTATTTGTCTTTCAATGCCTAGCTTATTTCGCTTAGCATAATGCTTTCCAGCTCTATCCATGTTGTTGCAAAGGGTATGAGCTCCTTCTTTCTTTCTGCTGCATAGAATTCTATTGGGTAAATGTACCATAGTTTTTTGATCCATTCATTTACTGATGGGCACCTAGGTTGCTTCCAGCACTTAGCTATTGTAAATTGTGCTGCTATGAACATTGAGGTGCATAGGTTGTTTTGGATTGGTGTTTCAGGGTTCTTAAAATATAGTCCCAGCAGTGGAATTGTTGGATCAAAGGGCAGGTCCATTTTTACTTTTTTGAGGAAGTTCCATACTGTTTTCCATAGTGGTTGTACCAGTCTGCAATCCCACCAATAGTGCACTAGGGTCCCTTTTTCTCCACAACCTCTCCAACACTTGTTGTCTGTTGTTTTATCTTTGATGGCCATTCTGACTGGCGTGAAGTGGTATCTCATTGTGGTTTTAATTTCCATCTATCTGATAGCTAGTGATATTGAGCATTTTTTTCATGTTTCTGTATCCTCTGCATGTCCTCCTTGGAGAAATGCCTATTCAAGTCCTTTGCTCATTTTTTGATTGTGTTTCTTGTCTTCTTCGAGTGGAGTCGTGTAAGTTCTTTATATATTTTGGAGGTTAAACCCTTGTCTGAGGTATCATTGGCAAATATGTTTTCCCATACATTTGGTTCTCTTTTTATTTTAATAGTTTTCTTTAGCCATGCAGAAGCTTTTTATTTTGATGAGATCCCATTTGTTTATTCGTTCCTTTATGTCCCTTGCTCTAGGGGACGTGTCAGTAAAAATGTTTCTGTGTGCAATATCTGAGATTTCTCTGCCCATGTTCTCCTCTAGGACTTTAATGGTATCATGGTTAATATTTAAGTCTTTTATCCACCTTGAATTTATTTTTGTGTATGGTGTAAGTTGGTGTTTGAGTTTCATTTTTTTGCATATAGCTGTCCAGTTCTCCCAACACCATTTGTTGAAGAGGCTATTTTTACTCCATTTTATGTAGCGGCCCCCTTTGTCAAATATTAATTGACCATAGAGATTGGGGTTTATTTCTGGGCTCTCTGTTTTGTTCCATTAGTCGATGTTCCTGTATTTACGCCAGTACAAAGCTGTTTTGATTACAGTGGCCTTGTAATATAGTTTAGTATCAGGTATTGTGATCCCTCCTACTTCTCCCTTCTTTCTCAAAATTGCAGCAGCTATTCAGGGTCCTTTATGGTTCCATATAAATTTTGAAGTGTTTGTTCTATGTCTGTAAAATATGCCATTGGTACTTTAATAGGTATTGCATTGAATGTGTAGATTGCTTTGGGTAGTATGGACATTTTGATGATGTTAATTCTTCAAATCCA
>JAPYXV010002143.1:0-13410 GCA_028533065.1 Trachops cirrhosus
CTGGGGAAGTAGGTTGAGCCTCATCTGCAGGATCTGTGTAGCTTTTCCATCTAACTCGGACTTCAGGCTCTAATGCACTGCCAGTAACGGCCATTCTGCACTTTCCAGTTGGCGGGGCCATTCTCTGATGAGGATGGAAAGCAGAAAGTGCCGAGACAGGGGGAGGCCTTTCCGTCTCTATTCATATTATACCTCCCCCTTCAGTCCACCCGCAGCTTTGAAAGCCCTTAGCCCGTAGTGCACGTTCCACAGCTTCCCTTCCCCTCCCTGCTTTCACCTGCCCGCCCTGTCTTCATGGGCCCATGCTACACTGACTCTTTCCTATTCCTTTAATTGCTGACACATCTTCCTTCTGTTTGCTCCAGCGTTCTAAGATCTCACCACAGAAGACTGCATAGAGAGACATAGTCAGGGCAAGGTCGGGTACGGTGTGCAAAAACGCAAATGTGTAAGAAGAGAGAAAGTTTGCAAACACCCTTAGAGTTCGTGAAGGACGTTGCCCACTTAAGTTGTTGCCACTTGTTGCACTAATTCCCATTCTGAACTTTTTAAGAATCTGAGGCAGCGTTACGGCGACATAACTGGCAATCCATTAAATCTAGTTTTGAATAAGAAAACTGAGAGTCTGCGGAGCCAAGCGTTTTTGACCTTGGTAAGGAAGCATTTTGTTCCGAGGAAGTTTTAGCCACAGTCAGCCTTGACTGGAGCAAGTGGCCTCGAGGATCCCAGCCATCCCAGCCATCCCAGCCATCCCAGCCATGGGCACGAGAGGGCGTTTCCTGGCACCGACCCCCCTCCTTCCTCGTCTCTCACACACACGGACCCATGTGAGCACGCCCAGGTCACAAACACCTATGCCTTCTTTCTCACACTTCAGCATTTGAAAAGCTGTTTTCACTAGAAAAACCCTGCACGTAATCCTGACCGGGCTGACTTGTAGGAGATGCTGTGAGCCCCCAGGAAGACAAACACTAAGGTCTGAATTCCAAGCTCAGCACTTTTGCAGCCATGAGACCGAGAGAAACTAATTTCTCTTCTGAGCCTCAGAAGCTCATCTACAGCATAAGAAAAATGACAAATATTTTGCCTGGTTGTTCTGAAAAACAGAGATAATGTTGGAACAGGGCCTGGTAGAGAGCTGGTGTGTAGTAAATGGTAGCTATTAATACATAGATCTATAAAACCAAGTGCTTTGTGACCACGATCACCTCCATTAAAGAGTTACCACTTCCAAACTCAGGTGTTTACTCCCATCACAGACTCCACAGGAGTAAGCAAGGCTGAGTACATGTTTGCATAAGGGTGTTAATGCTGCCAGCATTCATGCCTGTTCTATCATAAAACTGTTCAAAAGCGACTGACTTCAAAATAACTGTTAGAGGAGCTGCTACTTAGGATATTTCTAACTAGAACTGATCGAATCCAGCTCAGCCGGAGGGAAACAAGTACAGCAAAGGAGGGAAAGCCCAACCTAAACAGTGCCTGGAGGCAGCATCACACACCTGCCCCTTCGGGCCACACCAGGTGGGAGGGGCCGCTAAAATCAATGCTAAATACAGGGTGGGGGGCAGGAAATGGGGAGCTCTGCTCATCCTCCAGTGTCTCCACTTTCCTTGGAAGGAAAACATTGTGTCAATCCACTTGTAATATTGTTTCCTGTGATTCAAAAATAGCACAAGTTTGTTCATCTTCCATTCTATCACACAGCCAAGTGAGTTACTGAGAAAGTGAGCAGTCACGTGCAGTGCTTCTCTGTCCAGCTGAAAATCACTGAGCTGACGGATGCACTGTGAGCTCTTATTTAATGTTTTCTCCACCTCCATCTACTTGCAGAATATGAACATATTCATTGATTCAATGAATATATGAACATATATATTAAACTAGGTAATTTCTAATATTCTGTCTTCTCTGGGGGACCTCAGTCCTTTGAAAGCTTATTAGTAAATCTCTAAAATAAATGTCATTGTGTCACATGCAAAAGAAACATGTAAACTGCATTATTTATAATAGCCAAATATGGAAGCAACCCAAGTGCCCATCAGTACATGAGTGGATAAAAAAATGTGGTACATATACACAGTGCATTCATTCATAAGGAAGAATGAAATCTTACCTTTTGTGGCAGCATGGATGAACCTATAGGCTATTACGCTATGTGAAATAAATCAGGGAGAAAAAGACAAATAGCCTAGGACTTCACTTATATGTGGAGTCTGAAGAACAAAGCAAACAAACAAACAAAACAGAAACAGACTCAGACACGGAGAACAGACTGATGGTTGCCAGAGAGGAAGAGATTGAGGGACAGGGTGAAAAAGGTAAAGGGGTTAAGAAGTACAAATCGGTAGTTACAGAAGAGTCACAGGGATGTAAATTACAGCATAGGAAATGTAGTCAATAATGTTGTAATAATTATGTATGGGGCCAGGTGGGTGCCTGAAATACCAGGGGTATCACTATGTAAATCATATGATCGTCTAACCACTATGCTGTATACCTGACACTAATACAGAATCATATTTAATGTGAACTGTAATTGAAAATTTTTAAATACTGTAATAAAAAAAGCAAACTGTAAGCACTATCTAGCAGCCATTGCTCACTCCTGCATATACTCACAAATCCTCAAACATAAAATGTCACTACGATAGTTCTGAAAAGCAAAGTAGCAAATATAGCAGACTAGTAGGGCCCAAACTCTACACTGACCACTACTGCTCAGAAGCGCTGGTCTGTAGCATTGGGGCGGGTGACACCTGCTGCTGAGGTCACCGAAACAATTCCTTCACCCCACCACAGCCCCTCTCCCAGTGCAGCCCCTGAGCTGAGGGTGGCAGAAATTGGAAGCTTGGCAACACTGGATTTTAGGCAGTAAGAATCCAAGGCACACAACTACCTCCCTGAGTCTTTGTTTACAGCTAAATTCTTGGCACTTTACTTTGCTCCTCCCCTGCTCTGTTGGAATGCCCACGGCTTTTGAAGCAGTTGGTTTCTAAACCAGGACATGGGCAAAAAGAATTGAGAAACCAGAATCCAAACAGTAATAAGGTAATAGGGTTTCTATTTTGTTTGGCTTTATTATGTCCATTCACCTCAAGAACGCTCTTTGAAAGTGTTACCTCACTTAGTAAGGAAGACCAGCGACAGCATTGCTACAACATGTCCTCATCTGAAACTCCCAGGGTTCTTAAACCTCAGGCTGGGAATGCAACAACACTCCCTTTAGTCAAGTAAAATGTATTCAGAATGAAAAAAAAAAAAACTTTAGAAGATAATCATATCAATTGTCTGTTACCTGGAAGGAGTTAAATCAGCCGCACTGCCATAGGGCATATCACGCTTAGAAAGTGCTTTCCATTGTGTGCTTTACCCTAAAGGGACTTCCCAAGTAATTTCAAAACCTGGTTCTGCACGTCCAAAGCCCCAGCACGCAGCCCGGCCTCACTCGGGGTCAGAGCACAGCACGCAGTCTGCTCCATGTGTGAGGAAAGGAGTGTGACTGCGGAGGGGTCCTGCCGGTTAGGGAATGGGGCACTTAGGTTTTAGAGATCCAACCCCATCGGAGATGGTACAATGGGGTACGATGTCTGAAGGTACCTCTAAAGTAGTTACATGCACACCTGTGCCTTGCTGTAGGCCTGAGAAGGCCTATCCTCCAAGAGCCCATGCGCTGGGGGAGGGGAAACTAGCAGGTGCAGCCACAATGAAGGCCGGCCTGAGACGGTATTAGTGTGAAGGTGCAGAATCGCAGGGGACGGGAGGCAGCCCTGGGTGGAGTGGCAAGCAAGACTGAAGACTGCTTGTAGAAGCTTACACTTAAAGGATGAACATGGCCCTGACCAGTGTGGCCCAGGGGGTTGGGCCTTGCCTGCAAAGCAAAAGGTCACTGGTTCAGTTCCCAGTCAGGGAACATACCTGGGTTGTGGGTTTGGCCCCCAGTTGGGCAGCATATGGGGTACAACTGATTGACGCTTCTTTCTCACACCAGAGTTTCCCTTTCTTTCTCCCTCCCTTCCCCCTCTCTCCCTTCCCCTCTCTCTAAAAAGAAATAAATAGAATCTTTTAAATAAATACATACATACATATATACATACATACATAAATAGCGAGCATGAGCAGAGGGGGATATAAATTTCTAGCAAGTTGGTGACATTTCCAGAGAAAGGCAATTGTCCAGTGTGGTCTTGGTGACCCCAGACTGTCTCCCCACCCACTCAGCTCACAGGGGCGAATGCAGGCAGGGCTTCGGGAGCAAGGAAGAGGGTGGAGCTCAGGGCTAGTTGGGAAAACACTTCGTATTACCATGGCGAAGACAACAGAATACTTTCCAGAAGTATAACTCTGGCACCACGGGGATGGTGAGTTCAAGAGGGCAGAGATCAGAAGCAGCAGCCTGATTTCAAGGGTAAGGGGATTGTCAGGTCACATTGTCACGTGACAGTCTGAGCACAGCCTGGAGGGGCTGGAGGAGGGGTCCCAAAAGGCCAGAGAGGTGGTGAATTTAAGGCCGAGTTTTGGGTGGGCCTTGGGGATGGTCTCGTCATGCTGCAGTTACACCTCAGTGCAGGAGATCTTGAAAAGCAGAAAGGAAATAATAGGAAAGATCTTTCAGCCTCTGAATCCAAAGGTATCACTGCTGGGAATAGGAGTTTATAATGTTTAATCCCCACAATTCGTAAGAAAATCTTGTCAGTAAAATCAATAATTTTTTTTAAATTAACTTTTTCATGTATTTTTTTTAGATGTTTTGGTGCCTGGAAGGAGTGGGAGGACTTTCCATGAGGTCATTTTAAGTGCACCAATTAACATTTTAATTGTTAATTATAGGAATTGAGGTCATTACTTTGGCATGGAATAGATTTTTCTTTGAAATTTAAGAACACATTTGGCCATAACACTGTGCAAAAGAAGCCAGCCGCGCAGACAAAGGAAATGGAGGCACACGAGGAAGACACTGTTTGCCAACAGATAACAGAAAACCAAAATCTGCACACACCAAGCAACGTGATCGCCTTACGCGTCTTGTAGGCCGGTGGAGACAGTGAGCAAAAGCTATGAAAACACCTCCAAAGTTTAAACGTGCTGCGCCAGCAAAAGGCATCCTTATTCTGAGCAATGAAAATGCATGCTCCAAGCTCATGCATTTGAATAATGTCTATTTAAATGCCCCTCATGACGTTCCAATACCATTTATTTCTATCAGTGTGGGAGAAGAACATTAGAATTAGTGATATTCATAAACTCTCTTTTTTACTTTGAATGTGTTAACCTCCAGCAGGAATCACTGTCAATGTGCACTGCGGCCAGGACGGGAACCAGTGCTGGGCGCGCTGGGCACGCTGGGGGCCACAGGGCGGCCCAGTGCCTGCTCTAAGTGCTTCCTCCCTATCACTCAAGTTCCCCAGCGAGCACTGCTGGTCTATTGCCGATATAATTGAAAACGCATTTTAAAAAGAAACAAGTCATCCTCTCTGTTCCTTAGAAAACTCATCATAAATTGGAATTGAATCAAAAACCTACTGTGCCTCATTGCTTAAAGACAAACAGAACTTAAATGCCTAAAAAAACTATAAATCAGGGAATTAAAAGAGGGAAAAGAAGGCTAACCTCAAAATGAATATTGATTGTAATTATCTTTGGAGGGAGAATTAAAAGCTTTCCTAAGTGAATTATAAGTAGTTAAGTAACAACCAATTTATTCAAAGCAAATGAAGAAGTAAAAGTGTTCTTTTAGAATTGAAAAGTGCGTATTTCAATTTAAAAAAATGCTGGGCAATTAGAGAATACAGACGCTGTCAACAATCTTGTAGTTAGGACACAAAAAGTAAACTAAAAATGACTGGATGTTACAAACCTACCTCTATAACAGTAAAAACAATCTATCCGACGAACGTGTTTGACAGTAAAAACAATCTATCCGAAGAACATGTTTGACGTGGAGTATTTCTAATGGAAGTAAATTTGGCAGGCACTCAAACTGGCCACTCTTAGCGCCTGAATTTGCTACATTACTAACAAGTCACTAAAGCCTAAAGCCGGATTACTAGAACCACAGGACTCTCTTTTGTGTTTTGAAGAACATTTATTATCTTTAAATTCCACATTAACATATTGGCACACGTGGAGCTAACCCTATTACACACTTTTAAGCCTGGAAAGGAGATTAACCTTTGGGTTAATCTTCACCTGTAAATTTCCCTAACTACATCTCAGATTTAAACTTGAAAACAAAGCAGTGATATTTTAAAAAAATGGAAAAGATTTAATCCGGCATCGTTCAACCTTGGCACTACTGGCGTTGGGGCCCAGGAAGTTTCGTCACGGGCTGCTCTATGCACTGTAGGATGTTACCTGCCACCCGGGTCCCAAAAGCACCCTCCATTCCCCCACAGTTTTGACAAACAAATATGTCTCCAAACAGTAGTAAATGTCACCTAGGGGTGCAAAATCACCCCTGGCAGAGATCCACAGATAATCCAATGCTTGGGTGCTAACCCAACATTTTAGAATCACAAGTAAGGGTAATTCTGGTTTGTAAAGTTGGAATGAAGTAGAACTGAACGCACACCAGGGGAAGTGGATCCACTCACAGTCTTAAATGGGTCAAAACGATTAAGCTACATACAACACACCTCTCTTCAACATTAGTGGTTTATTCTAATGAGAACTCAGTATAAAACTGCAACTTACAGTTAGAGAAAACCACCTCCTTCCACCAGCACCGCACACTCACACACACCCCGTCCGGCCATCTCACCCCCTCCAGGCCTCACTGACTGGGCCTGTCCAGTGGCTCCTGGGCCAAAGAGCTTCCCTCCAAGCCCAGTGGCCACCACTGTTGTTCATCTTTCTGGATCCTTTCACAGTCATCTGGACAGCCTACCCCCCCTTCTACCACATGTCCTCTGATTTTAATTTTTAAAACATCATTTGCAATCATTTTTCCTTTATTTTCAATCTTCTCACATTTTTTAAGCAGTATTTTTAACATAGATTCTCTTGGGACCTAAATCCAAATATACTACATATACACAATCTTTTATATATCTTCTCTTGAGACCACAACACATAAATTTCCCTATCCAAACCTAGTACTGGTCTCATTTCAGTCACTGAGAAATATTTACGGAGCGCCCTCTCTGTGCCAGGCTGCTTCCAAAGTGCATCTCCAGATACATAAGTACATAAAAAACGTACCCAAAAGACCAAGGTAAGGAGGCTGTGGGAGGACTGGCAGCCTGCAGGGAGGGAGTGTGATGGGGTCGTTCCTCATCCAGACCATTCCTATTGCAAAGCCAGATGATCTGGAAACTCCACTTCCCTGACTTCCTCGCAGGTAGAGTGTTAAAGTTCTGGCTGTTCTACCTGACACTGACTTCTACCGCTTTCTCCTCATGTCCTTATATTTACCTTTCCTCTGGGACTTTACTATTGCTTCTTCACCTATAGACATTTTCAGATGAAGGTTCTGTTTCTGAATTTTCATGAACCTCAAAGTACCTGCTTTTCCAAACTGACACTGTCTGTTGAGGGTCTAGTTCAGATTTTTCAACTTCAAGTGTCTAAATCCTTAAAAAAATAAATAAATAAGCTTCAAAGACTCAGCTCTCTGCTACCACCTGGGCCACGTGTAGCACTCTGAGTTACCACTGCAATCTAGTCACCGGTCCGTATAGATCACGGGGGTCTGCATCCCCAAAACATTATTTTGACCATTTTTAAGCAATTTTCTTTTACACCTTTGTGCTCTCTAGCACATTCAAAGTATATCTTTGGTAAGCAAGTTATAAATCCCAACTTAAGTACATAATAAATGTAGGACTAGAAAAAATGCAAAATACTCAAATAATAGATATTTGAATCTTACATGATAACTACTATACTATTTTACCCTGTAATAAACTTAAACTCCTGACAGCCTCTGAAGTTACCTCAAACGTTCTTAGTTTGGGGATAATTTCTTCAAGCAAATGCAGATCTCTGGACACTTTGGCCTTTGCTTTGTTCCACTTCCCTTGAACATCGCTAAATTCTTGATTATACATTTTTTCTACATCTGGAGAAACGCTTTTCTCTAAAGCCTTTGTTTCTTCTGCAAGTTTATGTAATGTAGGTTTTTGGCTCTCAAGGATTTCATCAAGGGCCTGGAAAAAAAATTTTAAGAGATTAACAGTATGCACAACAATTTGCCTGGACAGAGGTAATAACATGTGCTGTGAAAAAGTAAACTTTTACAATGCATTTGATCAAAGAACTGTGCAAAACTCATTAAAAAAACAAGCACAATCAAAAACACTAAAGCTTCCCCTGCATGAGCTGCACGTGGACTGCGCATAATACATTCTCGACACTAGAGACCCCTGTAACTGCACGCCCAGTGAGGGCCACGTGTGCAGGGCTCACGCGTGGATCTGCTGTGGCTGGCGAGATGGTTCAGAGCCATATGTCGTAAGTGACCAGGGAAGTACTTTCATTCAACACTGGAAAAGGACAACACATCAATTCAATCGATATTGTTCATTTTATTAAAGATATTTTAGTAGATTATAAGCAGGTTGAGAACTTTAAGTTCATTACAATAGGAGAAAAATATGGGTTTCATTTCATTAAAATATTTAATATAACTATCTTTTCTTCTAGCTAAAGTGCTACATTATAGTAACTAATCTCTAAATTGTAAGAAATTGTTGACCAGTTATGACCACAAGTGACTAATATTTTATAAATGGTTGAAAAAAATTTTCAAAATATCAGCTATATTAGAAATCACTCTAGATTTCCAAGAGCTAAAATATATGTCACCTTTTTTTCTTGCAGGGCCTTCTCCACCTTTGCAAGGTCACTCAAGACATCCAAAGACATCTGGGCCTTAATTTCTGAATCATTTAGCATATCTTGTAGTGTTTTCAGTGTTTCCACATATGCATGCCCAGGCTGGCTCTTCATCGCTGTTGATTTAAAAATACTTAGTTTGAGAAAACAGTACTAGAAACCTAATATTAGTATATAGACCATTAATCTTCTGTATATACTAACTGAATTCAAACACAGGAGAACTTAGACTCCGTTATTAAAACGTAAAAGGGTCTCTGTTAGTCGCTGAAATCATTCCACCGGCGTCTGTGAGCGTCAGCAGTGACATCATTCCCGCGGACGTCGACGTTTGAGATATTAACTAACCCACTGTCATTTATCTTCATTTTGTCATGATGAAGGGTCTCTCTGAAGATGGCACTACAATGTTCCTTTTATCTCACACAATCTCTTTTTCCCTGGTAGCTACACAAAGCATAAAAGAAAACAAAGACCCCTTCAGCCAGTCTTCCTCTCAGCTTGAGCAGCAGAGGGACTGCCATCCACAGAGCGGTGACATTCATCAGAACACACAGCCAGGCTGCCGCCGGTGCTCGAGGAAATGACTGCAAAAGCCAACTGGAACGAAGTCTACTTCACCCCCAGTGTAAAAGCCACAGACAAGCAGCGCTTGCATGGGAAGGAAGGAAGCTTCTTTGAAGCACAAAGTGATGAAACGGACTAGTGTCATGAGTTAAAACTGGCAGCATCATTCACAATAGGCAAAAGGTGGAACAACCCAAATGCCCATCGACAAATCAATGGATACACAAAATGTGGTGTGTACACACAACGGAATATCACTCAGCCTTCAAAAGGAAAGGAATCCTAACACATGCTACAACGTAGATGAACTCGGAGAATCTTATACCAAGTGATAGAAGCTGGTCACAAGAAAGCAAACACTGTACAATTCCACTTAGAAGCAATCTAGAATAGTCAAACCCATTGAAACAGAAAGCAGGAGGGTAGTTGCCAGGGGCTATTGGGAAGCAGAAATGGAGAACTCTGGTTTACTGCGTGTACTTGCAGTTGTACACCATGACGACAGACAGCCCTGGAAGCAGTGGCACAACAATGAGAATACACTGAACACTACTGCCCCGTACACTTAAAATGGCTAAAGTGGTAACACTGCTGTCATATGTGTTTTATACCACGATTAAAAACAGAAAACAAATGGCATTTTTCAAGAAACGAAGTATTTCAATTGCCAGTTGATTCTTGTCAAAAATGAAAGCGTATTTTGTAACAGTAAATTTCAAAAGAGGTACTTTCAAATATTTCACATTCCAGGTTAAAGGAATTCAACGAACGAAGACTACGGTGTCCAGAGGCCTCCCAGAAGAAAGGCCACGTGACGGATCCGCTTGCCGATACCTGTCCCACGATTGCTGCAGGTGCGGGCACGGTTCCTTCACGTGCCCTGCCCGCAGCATCACCTAACACAACACAGCTCCCGACTGAGACAACAGCCTGGGAGAACACAACACGTCACAGCGGAAGGATGCGTTCTCAAAACTCTTAACAGTCCACCTTTCAAAACCAGATTTATTCCAAAAGTAAAAGCTCCTTAAAAATTTTCAGACTTCTAAACAGGGACAGGATTTCTTTGAAAAGAGAAGATGGTATTGTTACAACGTGAACCTTCCTGAGCAAACTGAAGTAACTTATCATTCTTTTTCGCCCTCAGAAATAATACCGCCTGGCCTCCTACAAGGAAAGGGAGAGACAGCACCCTTTAAAAACAGCCTTAAAATCATTATATCCTATTAACACACTTTTACAGCCTGAGAAGGCTGTTTGCACTTTTACAACCAATCATGGATCCGGGAAACAGTCGGAATACACTTTCGGACCTGAACAGTAAGTAGCAGGCACACAGGAAAACAGAGTGAATCTGCTTTGAAACAGCAAACATGCTCCAGGTCTCAATACTGGGAGTAACTTTTCAGTGAAGGCAACCCGAGAGGCGATAGAAGACATAGTATGTTTATGTTTACCGTTCTCTAGCTGCTGCTGACGATCCTCTAAATCCTGTTGCACAGACTGGTAGCGGCCCAGAAGGAGATCAAAGTCCTGCTGGACAGACTCTGGAGCAGAACGCCTGGACTTCAGGGCTGAGCAGCTGGCACGCACCATTTCAATTTTGGGGTGGAGGCCAAGGAGATTTGTCAGTTCCCTCTGTGAAGAGAAAATGTGGTCATATTACTCACTGAAGATGAACATCCTCGTACAGAGTTAATCAGAGCAGAAGTAACCTAATGTTCACGATACAAGAGGCATCTTTTTAAATACAGGACCGGGCATAGAATTCTTTCATGTGCCAGATGGTTGCCTCTTTACCTTCAAACTCAGCAAGGACTGCTGGGGAGATTCTGAAGAAGGAGCATGTTTTACCCACTCCTCCTTTGTCTTTATGGTCTTTTCAAGTGCATCGAGTTGCTTAAAGTAAGTGTTTATATCTTCCTGGAGCTGAGTCTTTCTTGCCAGATCTTCCAAACGCTGAGATACATTCTTCCATTCTGATGATACCTTCTCCAGAATATGTTGTATATCTTCAGTCGGAAGACCTTCTACACAGACATGAAAAATAAGCAGACACTTCACATATTATGACAAAACTTTTTTGGAATTTGTTATAAATATTCTAACATATTCAAAATAATGAGGTAATGTAATATACAATGATCATTCGAAAGTTCCTTTTAAAATAACAAAAAATATAGTTAATTATATACAAAATAAATAAGAATACACTCTGAATTATAATGATGCAATAATAATGACAATGGTGCTAAAAATAACTGTTCGATTCCTTGACCAAAGTGACAGGAGGAGCTTGATATACTGCTCCCAGCGTGGTGTGACCATCACAAAAGGAACATGAGTAGAGCTTAGAAGTTCAGCCACTGCTTTTCTGTAGAAAGTGTGTTCACATCTTTGGCATCCTTGGCATCCTAGCACTCTGCGAGCTTCGAGTCTAAGGCAGGGAAATAAAATGAACTGTCTGAACTCACCTGGTACCTTGACATCAGATGGTAAACCCTCTGTTTTCAGGAAAAGGACAGCTGGCTAGAAACACTAGGAGACAGCCCAAGTCTTTGGAGGCTGAACCACAGTGTCATAGGAAATGCAAAATAACCTGCAAGAATCCCCAGTGCCATAAGCCACCTGGGCAGTGCAGGAACCATCAGCCAGCAGCCCGGCCCCCAAGCATCGGCAAGCCTGCTGGGCACGCGGGCCAGCAAATAGTGTAATACCGGTGCAGCAGATTATCGACTTTAGGAACAGATCAGAAAAAAACACTGTTCCGTTGGTTACCGACATCTTATAATTACTTTTTTAACTGGGAATATCCCAATAGTTTTTTTAATTAATTTATTTATTTATGTACATTATATCTCCAGGACCTATTTCTCATACACAGCTTTGCTTGTCTCACACTTTTGAGAGTTAGAGAATGTTCATAGAAATAATCAAGTTATATATAACCGAAGGTTTTATCATAGTCTGTCCTGTAATATAAAATATCATCAAACCACATAAAAATACTATGAAATCTGCAAAAGTGTCTGTTACCTCCTGAGGAGGGCATGCAGATTGAGAAAACAGGCTTAACATCTTTCTCCCCTGAGTAGGAAGGAAACATAAACAATCATGCTTTGTAAACCTGTACCATCAAAACCCAGGGTACTGAGAGTGCAAAGAAAAAAAGGCAAGTACGACAAAAGTTCACTTATGATCCACCAACGATGCAATTTCAAAAATTTCTGTACCACACTGGAGCCACTGAAAATCAGAAATGCGAACATGACATAATTTGAACATATCCCCCATGTCACTTGCTGAAGTTCACTGTCTATTACACAGGTAATAGAACAGTAATTAGATGTAGGCAAAACATTCACACCACAGTCCAAATTCAATTATCCCTGTTAATGGGGGTCATAAACATAACAAATTAACATTTTCCTGGCAAACTAAGAGGAACAGAACCCGAGGCTGGGCTTCTGCCAGGTCATTTCTATTCTAAGCGGGCAAAAGAATAACATCAGCCACTTCATTTTCATGTCAGCAATTTATGTTAAACAAGAAGACCAAGCTGATAAACACAATTACTTGGGATGAAAAAATACTGATGCTCATCTAGAAAACAGGCAAGAGGTACGCACGTTAGGTACCAGGGAAGCTGAAGCAACTTCTCTGATTCCTTTTTTCAGTCACTGACAGTATTTCCTGATCCATTCACTGTGTCCCTTCAAACCAATCCTCAAAATTTAAATTTCCCTCCTCCAAGCTTCAGATAACATAGTTTGGACCAATATCAAATACTAATGAAAGCACAATATGCATTGTAGAACAGGAAAACTGTATCTTGTTTTTTAAAATAATTGTTTTGTTCCCAGAGACCCTGAGTTACAACTTTTCTATCTCTACAAAACACCCAGCTCCTGGATGACTAATCAAAGGCCAATCAATAGCCCATCATCTTACTATTTACCTAAAAGGATTGAAATGTAACATATTCCTGCCACTTACTCTCATCTGACT
>JAPYXV010002144.1:0-13409 GCA_028533065.1 Trachops cirrhosus
AGACTCTTGTTGGGAAGGAAAGGATTGTGAGTTGGCTGTAGAAAGCAGTGAGGATGTGGGAAGTCAGAATCTGACGTAGGGTGAGAGTAAAGAGTAGTAAATATGTGAAGTGTGTGAGAGAATAGAGTTAACCACTACAGTAATAGAGTTCAGGAAACTGTGAAGTGGGCTAAGAATTTGGGTGCTTGTCATGAAGTATTAACTATTGTATGTAATAGTTATTATTTACAGTAATATTAGAGCAACAATCATATGACACAATCTATGAAATCTAGATAACAAGAATAGAGATTATTGAGCCTTGTACTCAGGAATAGAGAGTATTGTACTAATGGAACACAAATGAAGGACAGTAAATTAGCAATACACTATAAATGAGACAACAGGGGAAACCTATCAAATGATACAATATAACCAGCCAAGCAAAGAAGACTCTACAGAAAGAAGAGGAATACCAAAATACTATTAAAATAAAAGGTGTAAGCATAATGAAAAAATGATAATACAATTATGCAATTACTTGCAGGCTCAAAAAAAAAAAGGAGGGAAGAAAGCAGAAGATGGAAGGTAGAACAAGAGATAAATTTGGAAATCAAGGGAGAAGGGTCAACACTAGGATGACAGAAAGAGAAGCATAAAGAACTGATAGGTGTAAAAATAATAAGAATTAAAAGATAAAATGTTACTTACAAAATAATTAAAAGAAAAAACAAAAACAAAAACAAACAAGAAAAAGAAACAAACAAAAAACAAGGGAAAAAAAACCCCACCTATTGTTGGTTTCAGACTGGCCAAACCGGTTTTTCTAGCTGGCTTCAGCAGGCTTAGGGGCGACTGGGGGCAGTTTTTCTCTGTTCCCATTCAGTTCAGAACTCAGTCAGCCTCTGGCCTACTGTTCCTAGGGTAGACTCCCATTCTCCCCCAGCCCGTCTGGTGCCTCTCCGAAGGGTCCTGCGTGTGGGGTCTAGGTGCTCCTATGTCCGTACTCGGAAGTTCACTGCCGTGTGTTCCAATGTCCCTCGGAGCGCCCGCGGCTTTTCCGGGTTCACAGGTGCGCACTCTCTGGATCCCGAGGGGCGCCCACTTCCCCCAAATTCATGGCCTGGGCATCATAGTTCCCGGGGAGCGCCCGCACCTTTTCCTTTTTCACCGCTGTGGTTTCCGAGACTTCCACCAAAGCACGCTCTCTCTGGGTTGGGGGCACTGGCGTACATGTGGGTGCCTTTGGACACACCAGGTGGGGTGCACACTTTCACCAGGGCTATGTGTGGGTGCTCACAGCCCCTGATTGGGTGCCTCTTCGTGCTCACTCCCCTCTCTGTGCCCTCTGGTAAACTAGCCTCCCCTGCTGCTGCTCAGTCCCTGTTTGGCCAGGGAGGGAGCGGTTGACCCAGCTCTCTCCCGGGAGACCCCAAGGCAGACTCTGGAGCGCCGGGCCTGGAGCTTCAACCTCCCTGGTCCCCACACTGATTCCTGGGCCCTTATTATCCTTACATAGTCTCCTTAGCATCGGGTTTTTCAATGTCTGCTACAATTTGTGATCTCCCATTTTCATATATGTTGTGATAATGTTGGTTGTTTGCTCTGTTCCTACGTAGATCGGCTTGGATTTTCTCCCGTGTGTAGGCAGAAGTAGAATCTGCTCCCTCCTACCATGCTGCCATCTTCCTCCTAGTCTTTCATTTCTGATTTTATTTATTTTGGGGTCCTTCCTCCCTTTCCCTTCATGAATCCAATTAAAGGTTTGTCAATCTTGTTTATCTTTTCAAAGAACCAGCTCTTGGATTTGTTGATTTTCTGTATTTTTAGACTCTCATTTATTTATGCTCTGATCTTTAGTATTTCCTTCTTTCTAGTCACTTTGGGCTTTGTTCATTGTTTTTTTCAAGTCCCTTTACATGTAAAGTTAGATTGTTTATTTGATCTTTTTCTTTTTTCTTGAGATAGGCCTGTAATGCTATGAATTTCCCTCTTAGGACTACTTTCCCTGTGTTCCACAGAGTTTGGGTTGTTGTATTCTTATTTTCATTTGTTTCTAGGTATCTTTGACTTCTTCCTTTATCTTATTGTTGACCCATTTATTGTTTAATAATGTGTTATTTAGCTTCCATACTCTGCATTTTTCAGTTTTCTTGTTGTGATTGATTTCTGTTTTCATAATACTGTGGTCAGAGAAGATGCTTAATATAAATTCAGTCTTCTTAAATTCATTGAGACTTGTTTTGTGTCCTACTATGTCATCTATTCTAGAATATATTCTATGTGAAGTTGAAAAGTTTGTATAGTTTGCTGCTTCGGGATGAAATGTTCTGAAGATGTCAATTAAATCTGTGAGATCTAGTGTGTTAAGTCTGCTATATCCTTGTTGATTTTCTCTCCAGAAGGTCTATCCATTGAAGTCAATGGGGTGTTAAAATCTCATAAAAATGACTGTATTTTCTGTTGATCTCTCCTTTTATGTCTATCAAGATTTGCTTTACATATTTACATGCTCTTATGTTGGTTGCAAAAATGTTTGTTAGGATTATATTCTCTTGCCCTTAATTATTTAGTAATGCCCTTTTTGTCTCTTAATATAGCCTTGGTTTAAGTCTATTTTGTCAGATATAAGTATTGTTATACCAGCTTTTTTTATTCTTTTCCATTTGCATGAAATATCTATTTCCATCCCTTTACTTTTAGTATGTGTGTATCTTTTGATCTTTGTGTGGGTCTTTTGAGATGGTGTATATATGGATCTTATTTTCTTATTCATTCAGCTACCCTGTGTCTCTTAGTTGGAACATTTAAGCCATTTACATTTAGGGTAATTATTGATAGAGACATATTTATTGCCATTCCATTTTTCAACTATTTTTGTCATTACTCCTTCTCCTCCTCCTCTTTCTTTCTTCTTCTCCTCCTCCTGCTTCTTCCTTTTCTTCCTCTTCCTCTTCTACTTTTTCTTCTCTTTCTCTTCCTCTTCCTCCTCCTTCTCCTTGCAAGCCCTTTAACATTTGTTACAGCACTGGTTTAGTGTTAACAAATTCCATTAGGCTTTTCTTGTTTGGGAATCTCTTTATTTTTCCTTCAATTTTAAATGATAGTCTTGTTGGGTAAAGTAGCCTTGGTTCATTCATAGGCCCTTGCCTTTCATCACCTTAAATATTTATTGCCAATTCTTTTTGGCCTGCCATTTTTTGGTTGAGAAATCAGATGACAGTCTAATTGGAGATTTCTTGTAGGTAACTACCTGCTTTTCTCTTGTGGCTTTTAAGATTCTCTCCTTGTCTTTAAGCACTGGCATTTTAATTATGATGTATCTTGGTGTAGGCTTCTTTGGGTCCGTCTTGTTTGGGGCCCTCTGTGCTTCCTGGACATGTGTGCCTTTTTCCTTAATCAGATTAGGGAAGTTTTCAGTCATTATTTCTTCAAATAGGCTCTCGATCCCTTGCTCACTCTCTTCACCTTCTGGTATTCCCATGATGTGGATGTTGTTAACTTCATGTAGTCCCAAAGGTTTCTGGAGGGCAGGCCCCTTTTACTATAGACTTTCCACATTAAGTAAGTGTTCTGCGAACCCACCTGTATCAGTGTACCAGCTAGTGTTATTTTGAGATGTTTCATTTGGTTTCAGGGAATTTTTTTTGAAGACTCTTTCAACATGTTTTCCCATTTCATAATGGGTGATTTATAAACACATCTGCCCTGAGTGTTCAGCAGTTTTTGACAAAAGATGGCATGACCTCCATGCCCCACACCCATATTATCTAATCTTGCCCTGTGTAACTTTTTTTTTTGTTTCCCTGGATGAAAAATATCATCAAAAGAAAATGTTTTGCTGATGTTGAAGAGATGAAATGAAAAATGGCAGAAGCACTAAAAGGCATAAAAAATGATAGTTCAAACACTGTTTTGAGCAGTGGATAAAAAGTCTTGATAGCTATGTTGCATCAAATGAGCATACTTTTAAGGTGACTGAAGTTTAAACATGTTAGAATAAATATACAATTTTTATAAATATATTCCATTTTTGGGGTCCCCCTCATGTATTCATATATGTGTGTGTATATATCCAGCCATGTAATATGAAGAATAAAGACATTTATTGGAGAAGATACAAGATACAGGAAACACTGTACATAGGACAATAATGTCTCAGTCCCCTTCAAAGTTGGCACCTTGGGCCCTCTCATAGTTCTCCCAATCGCCATCAGCTGCCCCATTATATTTTCTTGAATCTCACTGATGGTCTGAAATCTCTTCCCTTTCATAGGTAATTTTAGTTTTGGGAAAAAACAGAAGTTACAGGGTGCTAAATCTGGGCTGTGGGGTACTGAGTTGCCTCAGTGATTTGCTATTTCACCAAAAAACTGCACAAGACATGAGTCATGAGGGGGCACATTGTTGTGATGAAGCTGCCAGTCACCAGCTGCCCATAGCTGTGGCCTTCTGAATCATCCAAATAGTTTCTGCAGTGGAATGTTCAAGCTTAATGCAAAATTTGCTGCAGATTCATTGTTCTACTCGGTCAGTCATTTTGAATGCTATAGCCACAAAGTACACATGCTCACCCAATGACACTCAGTGGGGTCTACCACCCCCACTAAATAGTACAGTGAAATTGTCACTGTTCATGTATGTGCATTCCAGTCCACTCCCCTTGGCTGCCAGGTTACATCAATGTCGCACAAACTGATCTTGTTTTAGTAACAATGGTTGGATATTTTCCAGGGAGAATACATATATATATGTATATTTCTCTTTCCACCTCCTCTTTTTCTTACCTCTTTCTTTGTGTGCATGTTTATCTTACCCTCTCTCTGCCTTTGTTTCTATGTCCTTCTTTGTGTCTTTTTTTTCTTTTGTTCTCTGTCTAAACCCTCTCACTTGGCTCCTCACCCCTCACTTTCCAACTCCACACAAACACTAATTTCTAGTGCAGACAACACTGTCTTTTTCTTGTGTTACATGCAAAGCCAACTCCTACCCAAGAAATGAGCTGGGGCAGCACAGTAAGGAGTTAAAGCAGTGTGTTTCAAATTGGTTGAATTTGACATCCTTTGAGGAGTTTATTCTTTTTCTATGAATTCTCCAGACTACCTTCCGAAATTCTAGTTTGGTTGGTCTGGAGAGGGGTGTAATGTCCAAATGGATATCTATTTAAAAATCTCCCTGAGGGATTCCAGGACACCATTGCGGCTGGCAATATGTGTTAGCCCTGAATCAGAGAGGCTAGACAAATGCTCCCCAGTGCAGGTAGCTGACTTGGGTGATTGGACAACCTGGGCTGTTCCAGTCTCAGATAATAACTTTCAACAAGCACCCAGCTCAACAAGGCTGCATAAGTGGCTCGCATGGAGTAGAAACAATGGCAAAGAAGGTCTGCAGGACCTTTTACTCCATCTGAAATGGCAAAGGGGAGAAAGGCAAGATGCAACCCAGTGTAAGTGTGGCTGCAGTGCAGCAAATGGCCACGGAGAGGCAGTGTTGCCCCATATGGCTTAGACACTCCAGAACTGAGGACTGAACCACATTCCAGGAAGCCTCTGACTTGGCGAAAAGCTGGTTTACCAAGTTCTCCCTCTCATTCTTAGACCCTGTCCTACAAAACCTGGCTCTCAGATGATTAAAGTTCATACACATTTATTTAACATGAATCATTTCATCTCAAACGCTGCCCTGGGTTATTTAATTTAATCTTCATAGCAATTCAAAGTAAGCTTATTATTTCCACTAAAGAGGAAGCTGCAGCTTAGGGAAGTTAATTAATTTCCTCGTAGGTGGCAGATCCAAGATTTAAACTCAAGCCTGTCTGACTCCAAGCCAAGTGTTCTTTGTGTTCCACAACTGCTACTTATACAGGTAACATTTAATTGATTCTGAATGTATTTATAAATGCCAATTTACCAATTAGTTTATTCATGCATACTGATTATCTTTTTCATTTTTCTTCTTTCTTTATTAAACACAATCATTAAGAATAACTGAGTTAGTTAAGAAGTCTTAAAGCCCATGGTCTATTTGCATTGAACAGATGACTGAAGAAACAAAGAATGAATGTGTGATGCTGAAATAGTAGCCATGGGGTTGCCTACTGTACACAGTTATGCCCAGGTGTCAGTCACACTGAAAGATATGATGCAGGATTGTATTTGGTTAACATGGTGTTATATAAAAACAGAAATTTCAGTAGTTTTAGGTGCAGATATAATGCAGGATTTTATTTGGTTAACATGGTGTTATTTAAAATCAGAAATTTCAGTGGTTTTAGGTGGGACGTTTGCCCTGAATTTCATCCCTGTCTCCACCATTCCCTTTTCTTTCCATCTTTATTCTTTCCTCATCTATGCTACCTGCCTGGTCTCTCTGCTGATGGGAGCACTGGGCCAATGGGTCCTGGTTATACTATTGTAACATTGTAACGGAGCCAACAGGGACCTGTTCACGTGGCACCTTGAACATGACCCAACAATGAGTATTGGAAGAAACAGGTTTTTATTTACAATATTCCAACCTTGGGGGGCGGGGACCACTTCAGCTCAGAACCTTGTTCTTCCATAAGACCCAGCACTTCCCTTGCTCCCAAAGGGCTGGGAGCCAAAAAGCCTCAAAACCAGAAGTCCCCCCTTTCCTTATCTGAATTTAAGCCAGCTGTGCAAACAGTTCTTCAGTCCCTCTGGAAGGTATCAAAGTCACTGTCCTCACACAGCAGCTCTCTCCTTCAGGATCTGGGGTACATTGTCATCAGCCTCCATGTAATACTCCAGGAATGCATGTGACATGTTACACTGGATCATGGCGAAGTCCAAGAAAGGCACAAGTCTCAAGACAGTGGCCTTTCCATGTGTCCTGAGTCCTAAGAGTCCAGATAGAGTCTGGGTCTGCAAGGCAGCCAGTCAGGGTCTTGCAAGGAAGAGTCCTGGTGGCTTCAGAGTCCCCAAGAGCAGGTACAATCAAAGCAGCATGCCTGCTTTTTTACTGGCCCATGGCAGGTCAGCTCCTACAGCCTGCACGGCTCCTACCTCACTACTGGCAGCCTGGCTCTCTACCTCATGGCTGCCCGCCCTTAGTTTAAATCCTGACCCGGAGCGTCCTGGGTGACCTCATCTCTGACTCCTCCCACTGTGAGCTATATTTGCCAGTTTCCTGGTATCTTTCTACCTTCTCTTGGCTGCCATTCCCAGTCAGGGCAACAGTGACTCGGTGATCCAGAGGGAACTGCATTCCCGGCTACTCAGGAGTCAGAATGCAGTCTGAGTCACACCCATCTTGGCTTAAGGTGGTAGCACAGCTATTAACATAGCTGTTAAACCAGCTGTGAAGTTGCCATTGTAATGCAAAGTACCTTAATCCTATCATCCACTCCCCACCCCCAACCAAGGTTTGTAGAGGTTTTTGGAGCCCCTCAGTCTACACTCCTTTTCAATATGAGACCTGCCTTTGGATCTTGAAACTCACCCTCCCTTCATCTCCCTTCCCTTGCTCTCCTTCTTTCCAGGCGCCATCGTCATCACACTGGCTGTCCTTTGTAGCTGGCAGCACTTACATGTGTGATAAGTGCATCTGTGGGTGCACTCTGTTGCTTCCAGCACCCAGACAAGGTTCGGGTATGCCAGAACTAAATTTAACTGCAGCTGCTTCATCAGATGCTTGGGTATTTTCAGCACAAGGAGCATAGGGTGGCTGAGCTAGAAGTTGTGAGGGCTGCTGGCCAAGGCACACCCAGTGTTTTAGATTGAAATTAGCCTCCAGCTTGTTCTAAGTAAGGCTTTGTTCCCTCCCCCTTTCTTCTTAAGTGGAGACTGAGGAAGACTGAAGTGGTGGAGAGGAAGACAACACAAGACAGACCCTGGGGACCCTCTGCATTTGCTCTGTCATTTCTCCCTCTCTCCCAGTCAGTCGCCTTTATGGCATGTGAGTGCTGGAAGCTCGGGAGCTGGAGACCATACCCTCCAGCTAGCGTAAGGGTGAGCCACCTCCTTCCTGGGAGCCAAGAGGAGGGTATGGTCTGCACTGCACAGTGATGGGCTGCCTTTGGGCCTGTTCTCTCCTGGCCTGAGTCATTGCTCAGGGAGTTACCAGCCTTGCTGTGAGCTCCAGCATTCTTTACGTGTCATCCAGTGTCCTTTCCTAATCTGAATGTTTGTCAAGAGGGCTATGTGCCCCAGAGCCTTGGCACACAGCCCCCTGAAAGTTCCTAGCCAAGGCGTGCTGTGGGTTGGTAGTCCCTCTGGCCAAGAGAGCAGGTGTATGTGCAGAGTCACAGGCTTTCAGTGGCAGTTACAAATAGAAGAGGAAAATGGGCCCAGAGATGGAGCGGTGGCATTGACAGGGTGGGGAGGAGGGCAGATGCAGAGAGGGAGGATGCAGCTCATTGATCCTGGGACTCCTTGGATGGAGGAAGGTGCTGCCCAAGCATGGGACCACCCCTGCTGGTCTTGACTGAGGCCCTTGAATCCAAGTGAGATAGGATTCTCCCTCTCTTCCTAACTCCTACTTGTTCAAGGCAAGAGAGATTCTCCTGACTACTGTGTGCAGTAGGTGCCACTGGATAGTGCCTTAGACCACGGAAGGAGCCTGGGCTTCTGTTATAGGAGGTAAGGTGCAGCTCTCAGAGATGGCTCATTTTATGTTTAGGTCCCTGGCTTCTACCCTGAGTCATGTCCTCAGTACCTTTCTGTTTGTCATGCCAATATTGACAAGAGCTAGCAATCAGGACTCTATACCAGGTACATTTTAAACACTTTGCTTGTATTAACTCATTTAGACCTTGAACCAGACCTACCTATGAGGTACACACTGCTATCATCCCCATTCTACAGATGACATGGGGACTCAGAGAGCTTGAGATTCATGTCCAAGGTCACACAGGATTTGCAGCTGGGTGTTCTAGCACCAGAGCTCTTAACCACGGTGTATACTGCCTCTCATGGTGCTTCACTAGGACTGCCTGTTTCTTGTCCACTCTCACATCCTATTTGCACAGGAAAAAGGAATCACATGACATGTTTCTCATCCCAGGTCTGTCATCTCTGTTCAACACCAATGATCAGCAAATGAATAATACATTAAACTAGCAACCTCCAGTCTTTTTCCAAATGATAAAATGCTAATGACTCATGGGTTAAATTACAAATCATGACTTGCCCCCCCCCCAAAGACTCTTAGTACATGCAGTTACTTAGATGCAATAACTCAGAAACCTTGGGACCAAAAGGTTAAAGACCAGCACACTGATCATTTAATCAGGTTCTCCAAGCAAGTAGTGTTATTCCAAAAACCTCCAAGAAGGACACCTGCTTGTAAAAAAATAGTTAATTTAGATAGATTGTTAATGTAAAAATCAACACAGGCCTCTCTTTTGGATCATCATTTATACAATCATGTTAGTAAGTATCTCATTTTATAACCTATCTATTAAATTGTAGTAAATAATTAACTTACTACAACTCAAAATTTCCAGCTCAGGGAAGTTTGCACCCAGTAGTCTGTTGGTTTTGTTTGTTTTAATTAATATGCTGATTCTGCTTTCCCTTTCTTTGCTTTTGCCTGATATCCCTTGTCCACTCCTTTAATTTCAGCTTTTCTTAACCACTGTGTTTTACATCTCTTTATTTGAATATAGAGTAAGTTTTGTTTTCATGCCATTCTGACAGTCTCTCACTTTCAATTGGTAGTTCAGATTATTTACATTTGATACTACTCACTGTACTTCTGTCAACTTGCATTATGTTTATTGTTTATTTTACTTTGCTGGTTCCTCTTTATCCATTTTCCAACATTTACTGGTTTGATAAAATTAGCATTTATTCTTTTTTTGCCATTGTTAATTTTTTTACCAGCTCTAATGAATTGTAATTGACACATAATAAACTGTACATTTTAATGTATTCAATTTGATAAGTTTTGGCGTATGTATACATCCATGAAACTATCACCAAAATCAAGAGAGTAGACATATTAATTGCTCCCAAGAGTTTTCTTATGCCCTTTTGCAATTTCTTCCTCTTGTCCCCCCACCTTAATACCCACACAACCACTGACCAACTTCCGGTCATTACAGATTAGTGTGCACTTGAAAGGATGTTATAGAAATGGAATCATAAAATTTGCATGTGTCTTTGATTTCTTTCAGCCAGTATTATGATTTTGAGATTTATCAGTAGTGTTGTGTGTATCAGTAGCTCATTCCTTTCTAACCCTGAATAGCAAGCATTCTATGGCACGGATATCCCACTGTTGGTTTGTCCATTTGCCTGCTGGTGGGTGTTTGGGTTGTTCCTAGCTCTGGGCTATCCATCAGACTGCTCTGAACACTCCTGTGCAGGTCCTTGTGTGGAGTGGCTGGGAAATGTGGTTGGAGTATGTTTAACATTTTAAGAAACTTTAAACTATTTTAGAAAGTAGTTGCTCCATTTTAATACATTCTTGCTATCAGTGTATGAGATTTCCAGTTCCTTCACATCTCACCAATTTTAGTATGTTTTTTTAGTTTTTAAAAGTTTAGTCATTCCAATAGTTGTATAATAGTAGTTCATTGTGACTTTAAATTGCATTTCCCTAATGCCTAATGGTATTGAGAGTCTTTTTAAAAATTGTGTTTATTTGCCATCCTAATGTCTTCTTTGGTGAAGTGTCTGTTCATATATTTTACACATTTTTTATGGTTGGTTATTTTTTATTACTGAGTTTCAAGAGTTCATTATATATTCTGGATATAGGTTCTTTAATGAATATATGATATGTAAATATTTTCCCAAATCTGTGGCTTGTTTTTTCATTCTTTTTTAAAGAAGATTTAATTATTTATTTTTAGAGAGAGAGGGGAAGGGAGGGAGAAAGAGAGAGAGAAAAACATGGATGCATGAGAGATACATCGCTTGGTTGTCTCTCGCACACCCCCAACTGGGGACCTGGCTTGCAATCCAGACATGTGCTCAGATGAGGAATCAAACCAGAGACCTTTCAGTTTGCAGGTAAGAACTCAATCCACTGAATCACACCAGCCAGGGTCTTTTCATTCTTAAGATTATTTTTCAAAGGACAGAAGTTTTATTTTTAATGAAGTCTGATTAATTTTATTGTATTTTTTATAATTTTATTTATTAATTTTTTCCATTTATGGACCATGCTCTTAGATTTATAGCTAAGAAATCTTTGCCCATCAAAGGTCACAAAGATTTTCTCATAGGTTTCCTTCTAAAAGTTTTATAGCTTTTAGGTTTGCATGTAGATATATATGATCAGTTTTGAGTTAATTTTTGAATATAGCGCAATGTATATGGATCAAACTCCCTTTTTTTGTGCATGTGGATATACAATTGTTTCAGCATCATTTATTGAGAAGACTGTCTTTTCTCCTCTGTATTGCTTTTGCACCTTTGTTGAAAACCAGTTGTCCATACAAGTGTGGGTCTGTTTCTGGACTTGATCTGCTTGTCTGTCTTTATAGAAGTACCGCCTATCTTGATATCTTTAGGTTTATAATAAACATGGAAATCAGGTGGTGTTAATCCTTAAATTTTATTTTACTTTTTCAAAGTTGTTTATTCTATGTTTTTTGCATTTCTGTATGAATTCAATCTTTCCCTGTTACCTATGATGTTAATGATAGGTTTTTCAGAGATGCCCTTTATCTGATTAAAAAAGTTCTCTTCTATTTCTAGTTTGCTCAGATTTTTTTAAATCAGAAATAATGTTGGATTAAATATATTTTATGCATGTATTGAGATGATTACATGGGTTTTCATTTTAGCTTGTTAATATGGTGAACTATATTTATAAAACATTTATTGATTCTTTGAAAAGAGAGGAAAGGAAGATGGCGGAGTGGTAGGAGGGAGCAGATTCTGCTTCTCCCACACCCAGGGAAAAATAGTTGCCATTCTGGGTAGGAACAGCGCAAAGAGCCAATGTTATGATGACATAAATGAAAATAGGAGATCGCAAATTGTAGCGCATATTGAAAGACCCAAGGGTAAGGAGACTGCATGGATCAGTGGGGGGACCAAAGGGGTTGCAGCTCCAGGCCTGGCGCTGTGGGGTCTGCCGCGGGGCTCACAGGAGAGAGCTGGGTCAGCGGCTCCCTCCCTGGCCAAACAAGGACTGAGCAGCACTGGGGGAGGCCAGTTTACTGGAGGGCACAGAGACAGGAGAGAGAGAGGAGTGAGGACGAAGAGGCACCCACACAGGGGCTGTAAGCACCTATGCAAAGCCCTGGTGAAAGTGTGCACCCCACCCGGTGCATCCAGAGGTACCCGCCTCTGCACCTGTGCCCCTAACCCAGGGAGAGTGAGGTTTGGTTAAAGTCTTGGAAACCACAGCGTTGAAAAAGGAAAAGGCGTGGGCACTCCCCTGACATAGGATGCCCAGGCTGTGAATTGGGGGGAAGTGGGTGCTCCTCAGGATCCAGAGAGTGCGCACCCCTGAACCCAGAAAAGGGGTGGGCGCTCTGTGGGACATCGGAACACATGGCAGTGAACTCCCAAGGATTGTGAGTAGCTGCACCCAGCCCCGACACACAGGTCCCTTCCAGGAGGCACCAGACGGGCTTGTGGGGAGAATGCGGGCCTACACTGTGAACAGTACGCCAGAGGCTGACTAAGTCCTGAACAGAGAAAAACTGTCTCCAGTAGCCCCTCAGTGGGTGGAAGCCAGCTAGAAAAATTAGTTTGGCCAGTCTGAAACCAACAATAGGTGTGGTTCTTTTTTTGTTTCTTTTCTGTTTGTTTGTTTGTTTTTCTTTTTGTTTTCTTTTAATCATTTTTAAGTAAGCTTTTATCTTTTAATTTATATTATTTTTTGATCTATCAATTCTTTATGCTTCTCTTTCTGTCATCCTAGTGTTGACCCTTCTCCCTTGCTTTCCAAATTTATCTCTTCTTCCTTCCATCTTCTGCTTGGTTCCCTCCTTTTTCTTTTCTTTTTTTTTTAAAACCTACAAGTAATTGCATAATTGTATAATCATTATTTCATTATTTGTATACCTTTTACTATTATAGTATTTTGGTATTCCTCTTCTTTCTGTATAGTCTTCTTTGCTTGGCTGGTTATATTGTATCATTTGATAGGTTTCCCCTGTTGTCTCATTTATAGTGTATTCTAATATACTGTCCTCCATTTGTGTTCCATTAGTACAATACTCTCTATTCCTGAGTACAACTCTCAATAATCTCTATTCTTGTTATCTAGATTTCATAGATTGTGTCATATGATTGTTGCTCTAATATTACTGTAAATAATAGCTATTACATACAATAGTTAACACTTCATGGCATCCATTCCAGATCTTAGTCCACTTCACGGTTTCCTGAACTCTATTACTGTAGTGGTTAACTCTATTCTCCCACACACTTCACATATTTACTACTCTTTACTCTCACCTTACCTCAGAATTTGACTTCCCACATCCTCACTGCTTTCTAGAG